>JAECUM010025843.1:0-54560 GCA_016617855.1 Megalonaias nervosa | reverse complement strand
TATAATTCACGTATCCTCCGCCATTCCCAACGTCATGGGTCGTATATACTGACCCAGTATCATATCTTTAAAAATGGAGCCAATCAACAATTTTAAGCATCATTTTTGTTCTCAGTGACGCAGAATTAGTCAAGTTTGACTACATTTATTTCGGATGCATTTTGGCTGTAGGCCGGTATAATGTGTTGAAAGTGCCATTAAAAACCAACAAAAACAAAGCATGCCTCAAATTCACGTTACAACGTTTTTTGAAATAGATACTTCTTGTCTTATAATTTTAAACAGAAAAAACCTGTAAATATGCAGAATAACGCTGTAAATTTTACACATGTCTTGTGACGGACCAGTGGCCTCACTAGGCTTGATGTCACCCAGTATGGTAACTCATTATGTTACCCCCATGGACCCCCTTCCTGCACAAAAATTCAAAAATCTTATAGACAGTCATTTTGGTGTCACCCCATCTGATGGTGTCACCCGGTGCGGTCCGCACCCCCGGCACCCCACCCTACTCCCACAGTGACGCCACTGTGACGGAGCTGGAAGTGGAAGTTCACTTAAAACTGGAAGAAATTTACCCTAATTTAATTTAGCAGTCTTATGGAGCTTTGGGCAGGAGAACCTCATTAATATCACGGATATATATATATATATATATATATATATATATATATATATATATATATATATATATATATATATACTGCTATATATATATATGCTGCTCTATATATATATACTGTCAGACGAATGTGAAACCCAAAAATTAGGAAGTATGGAGTTTATTTCTTTTCCTTTTGTATATCTCTGTCTATTTTATATTAATGTTTACAGGCGATGAATTGTAATCCTTTCCGGTGGGTTATCACCAAATAGTAGTTTAGTTGCGCCTTTTTGTTTATCTCTTCGTATCAGGAGGTAAATTGGGAACCCATAAATTTAAATAGTGGAGACAATTTTTGCATTAATATCGTGCTGACAACACTAGTATGAAATAGTAATGGGGCATGAGATTGACATGATCTAATGAAGATTGTTCGATGAATTGATCTGACGGATGCCGATACGAGGCCATATCCTGTTAACCTTTATAATGACCAATCAAATGAAAGCTTTTCTGCTGCTGAATTTTGACAAAGAAACATTTGGAATATATCGTTACTGACTATAACTCTTCCCAAGCACGAAATGAAAGGTTTCATCTGATAGGCGTCTAAATACAAGTTGACCTGGAATCCACAGGTCGCATTAAGACACACCTCTTTCAATACCTATCAGATTTCTTTTATATCTAAGATCTCTGTTGAGTCAGATTAGAAATTAACATTATTCCAGTTAAACATTTCACCTAGTTATGAAGATTTACCATTTTCATTATATTTGTGACGAAGCTGTTTTTTTTTTTTTTTGTTTTTTTTTTGGTTTTTATTTTTATTTTTGTAAGAGACAATATGTTGAGAAATTCTCTTACTGGCATGGTTAGAAAGCCAAATTACTAAGCACAAATTTAGTTTTGCATTATTTTTTATGTAGTTTTTATCCTGCTATAATTGTTGCTGCAGCTGCTGAAATGATTGCCTATTTTCCCCACTGGTTTTGCTACTACAGTTGTTGACAAGAATTCTTCCATCATGTTATGTAAAACTCTGGCAAATAAACTCTGTCTGACTGCCTGTTTGTCTGTCTCTCTGGTAAAAGAAACCTTATACAAGATCGATCATTGAAACCTCTAATATTGGAGCTGGTGATAAATACTTAGTATATTCAACTTACCATAAATATTATTATACCTGTCGGGACTGAGTATTGCACACAAATTTAAAACAAAACAAACTCTCAAGACAATTACAGAATACACTCGCGTGAGCGCACGCGCGTGCGCACGCGCACGCACACACACACAAATTAAATTCGCTGCTAAATTAGAATAATTGTTTCCATTTTCGAACAATTATTATTTAAAAATATATTGATATATGTCTAGCTAAAATGATCAAAATGAATTCGATGCTTGATCTCTCAATACCAACACAGGTGAGGGAAAAAGCTCTTGAAAATAATTGAGACGTATGAATAATATTAAGAATTTAAATAGAAACATAAAGAAAATAAGGGAAAATTCACATAATAATTCCTTTTTTAAGTATAGATTTAATGAATAAGAAAGATCAGTATTAGTGTTTCAAAGATATTAAAACAAATGTGAAGAAAATAGTGAGGTAAAGATTATATGATTTTGTTCCGTAACAGCTGGATAAGACTTAACATTACAACGTATGAAGACGTCCATTTAGCGAGGTGAACGAGCTCTGTGCAGACGGTTTTCTGTCCATAAAGTATGGTTTATAAATATATTAAAAAGGGGGAGCACGGATAATGCTACTGAATGTTTATTCCACATTTTGCATACCAAACTTGAACAAGAAATAAGTGAAAGTACGAAATGAACGTTAGACAGGATAGAATATTTATATATTCTCTCTGCATTGTCAGCTTTGAAATAATAATAAATAATAACGCAATGGAGGTCACTTCTAACTGGTTATTTTAGTTTTGTGCCTCAACCAGGTTTGGGAGTAGACCATTCGATTTCATGTGAAAAGTGCGGAGCCAATAAACAATTACGTCATTTTTAAAGCAACAAAGCAAGAGAAAACCTGCAAAGACAAATGACAGGTGAATAAACAGAGAAGTGGGTGTGGAATAATATGTTGAGAAAATTTATGGATTGGGGTGGGTTTTGCAGGTTACAGGGATCAAAAATAGATTAAGTGTTATTACTGCGGGTTTAGACATTTTTGTTTCTGACTTCTATCCCCCACAAGTTTTGTTTTCACATCACACCCGTATGCATGCGAACATCTGGACTGTAATCCGTGAAAATTACCAACAAGCTCCCATACAAGTGGATAGTCATGTGTCGTAGAAGCCAGATAGAACGGCAAAAAAGGTCGAATGAGTTTCACGAATGACTGTACAAAAGGATTTAGCTTAAGATGCATGTGAAATTTCTTCGCCATCGACGTGAATTTGCACCCACAGTAAGTATGATTCGGCAAAGAAACATTGCATGGGTGTATACTGATGTACCAAGGTGAGATTGCCACCGCTTGATACTAGAGGATGCATATTACCCGATGAAATTATTACTTACGCGTATGGACACAATACAATTGTCAATCAACTTACGATTGACGTTGGTGCTGTCTCGCACTCAGGACGTCCGCAAATTGATGCACTAGCGTCGTGTTGAAGCATTATTGCATTCATAGGTTATCGTATTAAAATAGAGTTTGGTGGTAGTTCCGTATTTCCAGGAATGACTTGAAATTCCTCTAGCACAGGGTCTCAAACACGGGGCCCGAATTATGTGGCCCGCAAAATGATTGGCGTCACAAGGTGTCATGAGCGATAACAAAGGTGGTGAGGCCCTTGGACCGTCTAAAATGCCCTCATGCGGCCCTCAGGGTGGTTTGAGTTTGATACCCCTGTACAAGCACAAATGCACTACCTGGAGGCTTTACATGCCGTAGACGCGTCTGTCATGGTTCCATCTCAGCACCCAAACGATACCGTTGTGGCTGTCGTGGAAAATCGATACGGTCTGAAATTGTAAATATATCTATGGACGATATCTGGTCAGCAGAGCGACGTTACCCACCTTCAAACTCCCAAGATCCATACAGATACCTAACGAAAGTGTTTCCTAGTCGAACTAACGGCGATGGTTGTGAAATCATTGACTAACGGTGACAGTTTTCCTCCGAATCGCATCAGCGGGTTTTGATCCAATCGCGCGTGTGATTTCATTATTTAGTGCTTGTATTACTAACGGAAGCCGTTTTACTCGTGAGATCGCACCAGAGGGACAGACCTTCACCCCCACCCCCACCCCAACCCCCGTTCTAGCATATCGGGTATTCGATCTGATTAACAATGCTTGTGCGAACTGCTGTTCGAATAATCGGTCCGTTAGTGTACGAATAAATCGTTCCAAAATAGCTTGGTCACGATGTATATTAATATGTCCGACACGAACGCGCACCCGTTGTTTCGTAAAGAGCGCAACAACAGCTCTAAAAAAAATCGTTACCTGGATCGACTTGCTATAGACGTGGCCATGTTAACGGTCCGCGTGTGTCAGTGCATCTGAAACACGCTGAATCTTTCTATTTCAATGACTAAGCTTCCTTGTATCTACTGGCACTATCTGCCATAGTAATGTATACTTGTATTTGCGTGCTTGCACACGATCATATGGTAGTAATAAAAGATCAGCCTGATGGACTTGATTAGGTGTTTTTACATGAAACCAACCACGAGAAAAGCTTTTGTGCAGGTAGGTAAATTTGGCACCAATGCAAACATGGCAAACCATGATCGACTAATCCCATGAGTGACCTGTTCAACGGCAGGTTCACCTTTCTAATAAAAGCAGGAATTGTAGTATATTTTGGATAATGTCTGCTCTGAAACCTTTATATCAGCATATTTTACATCTAATTAATGGACTTTTGTCCACCTCAAAATATAATCCTAACTTCATTGCTGCTTTGATGATCAATTTAGCGATTTGTTCAGCTATTTTATTGCATTCAGGCAATGGATGAGATCTATATCAGCACTTTGACGTGCACGGATATCGTTTAATGCGCTATGAAGAAGGTTATGTCAGTAAACATGCAACATCAACACGATTCGTAGGTGCTTCACAAGGTTTTCATTGCTTGTAGAATCAAGTCGTATATCAAGCCGTGTACCTGGCCAACAGCAAGTGTATCCCGGAATGTGCTTTTCACCAGGGTATTGTCCCGGATAACCTAATACAGCAGCGACATAACCGTCGACGTCTTTTTAATGACTGTAAACCTTTTATTCCCCATCGAACACGGGTTCCAGTGACCGCATCTCTACCGTTCCTTGTTTGAACTAGCGTTGGATTTGCGGTACGAGTTTTCATTAGCATTGACAACGATATGAAGACATGAGTGTATATACAACAACTGTAATATTCAACAATTGACATTGCATCACGTAAACGAAACATCAGCGGTGTTTTTACCATCATTAAGTGGATAAGGAAAATTTCAGCTATTGTTGAATAAGATTCTGAGATGGGTTAACATGGGATCGCATGTACGAGATTAAGCCTTCAACTAACGATCAACCGTGCTACGGTAGCGCCTTAGACAACGTTGAGAAGAAGATTGTCCACCGTTGATTTCTTTCCAACAATCGATATAGATCCTACCAATGACGACCTTGATGCGAGTGAAAATAATCATGTTGTGTACAGTGATGTGATGCTTGAATACCCAAACAGTCCCGCGAGAACATTTTCCAGAGTTCGACATAAAACACAGACGTATCTATTTGACTCAGCGATGTGCAGCCGTGCCTAAAGTAATCCGAGACAATTGTAACATGTCAGTAATATGTCATAGTATGGACACGCATCAAAGATATGTTACATTTGTGACAATATGCACAGAAAGACCTCATAGCGGGCTTTGAACAATAGTTTGAACCACTGTTTAAGCCAGCAAAAGAGATTGTGGCCAAGACCACGGAAACCGGGGAACAGGTAAAGACAGTCGCGGAAACCACCACTAAGATGATGGGAACACAGAAATACCTGGTCCGATCAGGCGTGCGTTAGTACAATCAGCAAAATTGCATGAACGATTAGAGGACTTAGAAGAGGAAGTTAGAGAGACACTTGTGCTTGTTCCAAAGGAACAACCACCCGAGTACATATCACAGCTGAAACTACCAGTTCGAAACACTAATCATAAACATGGAAGATGGTCTTTAACGATCCCATATTGTTTGCATCTAAATAACAATGCTAATGAATTAAAAATCTATATGTTGGAGTCTCAACTACTGCAGACATGCAACCGCATCACATCGAAAGGAAATGGCCAGCATAGTTTCTTAGACTCTATATAAAATAACAGGTGAAAAATAGGCCCAACCACAATGAAAGATTTTTAAACAGACATTTAAGAAAGCTTTGTAAACAAAAAAAATGTATAAGAGCCTATAACACAAGCAGAACAATATTTCTCCCCACTGGACGATTTTCCGCAAGAACCACCTAAAAGTAGAAAAGGTATCAGTGGTTGTGCACACAGACGTGGGACAGCTAAGGTTGTATAACAACTAAAGAAATACCCTTACAGACAACAGTGGCCCGTTTCAAAGAAAAATTCAACATCAAAGTAACAAAAGTGAGAATGGACGTCTGCTCTTAAAGTCCTATTAAGAATGGGATAAGAATACTAGAAATTGAAAAAGCGGAAATTAGGAAAAATTATGCAAGCATTTTTTTCTACATGGATTTCTAGCGAAATCATGATATAAGGGAAGTACCTGCTATAGAAAGTGTAGAAATTGTTGAAACACTGGACATGCACCACAAAAGTGCCCAAAGTCCCAAAAGAGCAAAAAGCAAGATATGCAAGTTTATGTCTCGAAAATGACCATCTTTCCTAACCCTTCCAATTTTAATCTTTATTTAGTAACCATAAAAAGGGGGGGGGGAGACACCCTAAGCAGTCTGAAAAGATCAAACGGTGAACAGCCCCCCCCCCAAAAAAAAAAGAAAAGGAAAAAAGGGGAAGAGGAATTGGACTATGGAAGACCAGAGTGCGAGTAGAGAAAGCACTAAGGTCTTAAGGAGCGAAGGAGATGTACGAGCGGAGTACAAGGAGTAGCAACGGAGGGTGCACATGAAGAGGCAAGAGGAAAGGAGAAGGGTGAAAGGAGAATTGATACGGATGAGTACAAGGGACTACTCACTGGAAGGAGACTTTCTCACATTAGGACATTAATTCTCGTATGAAGCAATAAGAAGGCGTTCGTAACAGGACAAATTAATGTATTTATGAGTAATTGAAATATTTATATTCGGAAATTGTTTGAATAGTTTATTTAATATTAATATTGATTACATTTTACTTTGAGTTGTTCAAGTATTTAGGCTGTCAGCATTGCTGACTGAGGGCTCGTGAGTCATTCAAAATTTAACCATTCACCTTTCAATCGTATAAGTCCAAATACTGTAGAGGGGGTTGTGACATGCGCATTGACGTTTTGGACAAAAATACTTCTTTGGGATTATTGCCAATTCATTCAAAGACATTCTGGATTATATCATTATGATAGGTCAAGACTATTGGTACATCAGATCATTCAAGACTATTGGTATATCAGCACATTCAATATTGGAATTCGTTTAGAACACTCTTCAAATTTGGAATTGTAATAGAACATTTTGGTTTATTTGGATTTAATTTACATTACTGAACGTTTACATTTTCACTTCGTAACTAAGAGAAATAAATTTAACTGTTGATTTTAATAGCATGGATGCATTCATACATACATACATACATACATACATACATACATACAAACAAACGTTTAAGAATTTACGCCAAATGTTGCTTCTACTTAACGGTGTTTCGGAATATCGTGTTTTATACACTGTTTTGTAGGACTTGTTTTGTATTTTAACATGTGCGAACAGAAATGACAGAATATGTATAGCTTGAAAGATATTAGATTTGCCGCACCTTATATTATTACGAACAGGACGATTTCGCGTATACGCGTAACTTCTGACATTCGTAACACAATGAATTTTTACACACACCCCACAAACGATTTCGCGTATACGTGTAACTTCTAACATTCGCAACACAATGTATTTTTACACACACCCCACAAACAATCTGACGTACAGATATTTACTCATAGATACATACATACATAACTTGTAGAAGACACATTTGCTTTTGAAATAATAAATACATCGTTCAGTGAATAAAACATTGACAGAATGAACGATCATGATATCCAGAAATCTTAACATGGTCGTTTTGTAATACAAAGTCGTACACAATACAAAATCTGATCTAGATATCAGTTAACATAATCTCATATATTTCCAAGAAATTCTTTTTCTTTTATGCCTGAAAGAAACTATGACTCTTTCATAATGCACTAAATGCAGCTAATTTATTATAGATTTCTGAATACAGTGTTCTCAGCCCCTTTAGAGCTGTTCAATTACGGAAAGATTACGAGTCTGAATCAGCCCCTTTGGAGCTGTTCAATTACGGAAAGGTTACGAGTTTGAATCTTCAGACCATCCATCCTTCCACGAAACAATAAAGAAATGACTAAATGAATGAAAGTAAGAAACGTAGTATCTACAAGTCGCGATATTTGAAAGTCTCGATTTTATTACCATTAATTGTATTATTGTGATGATGATGATGATGATCATGATTAAGATAATAATAATAATAATAATAATAATAATAATAATTATTATTATTATTATTATTATTGTTGTTGTTGTTGTTGTTGTTGTTGTTGTTGTTGTTGGTGGTGGTGGTGGTGGTGGTGGTGGTGTTAAAGTTAGTCTTCGTGATATATGCTTACATGCCAAATCTAAACCGGACTAGGCCAAATGATATCATTCTTGATGTATGCTTACTTGCAAAGAGAAAAGACACCAGGAAAGGCGGAAAAGCAGAGGAAGGAAGTGGGAGCAGAGGATGAAGCAGGCAGAAAATGAAGATAGCAGTGGAAGAAGAGATATAAACAACATTAATTAAAAGGGAAATGACGACGAAGGGACGAAAAGGAAGACACAGAGAAAGAAGAAAACACCGGAAAGGAGCGAGAATAAAAGAGTCCTTCAAAGGACTGCTACAACGAAAAGAAAGTTGCAACCCCAACCCCAATTACGAAGGGCTTTAACAGGACATAAATCTTACAAACATATATGTATATGCATAACACAAAAGTCAACATACATACGTAAATACATGCATGCATTCACGCACGTACGCACATGCATACATACATATAGCACAAAACCAATATATATATATATATATGAGAATCAGAGAGAGAGAGAGAGAGAGAGAGAGAGAGAGAGAGAGAGAGAGAGAAAGAGTAAACATACAGCATGTACAGCATAAACAGATAAACAGGCATTTCTGTACAAATAGCATACACATATAGCACACATACAATACAAACTGGACTTGAAAAAATGACAAAACACAAACACCCTTTCTTGCCATATAACACATACACACACACACGTAGCACCACATTCAGTTAGATATTTTTCATTCTCTCCTTACATATGTTTTGGGGTTTCAATCCGCCCCCCCAAAAAAAAAAAAAAAAAAACAAACAAAAAACCTACCTCTTCAGGCTACAACTGTTTGCCCCTAAATTTGCAGCACTTTTTATAGCAGGAATTAGATCTAACCACACACATTTGAGGTTACGAACAGCATGAACTAAGTACTGGGCTGAAGTCAATCTGATTAAAATCAGATCTACACTGTTATACAGGAAGATCTGAGAGCGACCGCTTAGGGGTCATGTTCTGGTAACCTGTGTTATTAATATTCTCGCTTATTTTATCAACCAATCAGATGAAGTCTAATATCTTCGCGTGTGGAGACTGATAACTGTGGATGAATAGAATGAATGTTTACCGAACGATTTGATTCGCTTTCAGATTTTTGAAAGCTGCATTTCTATTGGCTAATTCAAAGGTCACCAGAACACGACCCTTAAGCGGTCGTCGTCAGATCTTCACGTGGGACAGCGGAGATCTGATTTAATCAGATTGGAGCTGAAGTACAGGTTGTTGAAGGGATCTTAATGTTGAACAATTAAAGGAATAACATGAAGGAAAAGATCATAAAGAGTGATAAAATTACCTCATATTGCTCATATGACCCGATCCATGACCCCCCTTGACCTATGCCGCGGGCTTCCATGACCCGATCTGACACCAGAACCGGTCTATCATATTATATAACGGATCCTATCCATCATGATACTATAAAAGAAAACAAAGTAACTTCCTAACACTTTCTTTCCACGCCTGAGCCTCCTCAATCTTAGGTTGCTATTCCCGTCCATGAAGACATTCGGCCATAATCTAAAATTCGTTTTACTGTAGGTAGTTTGTTCTATTCGTAAATACAATTCAAACATAAGTGACCGGCTCCGAAACGAAAGAAATTCGGGAAATTTGCCTGTCGAGACAAACTTGGGCTTACCTACCATTCTACAACTCACGCCATGCGGTTTTTGGTGATGAAGCATTCGATCTGTGTCTTGTTAGCAGCTTTGGGGAATTAGCTCACATGGTAGAGCGCTAGCTTAGCATGAGAGAGGTACAGGGATCGATACCCGGATTCTCCATGTAGATTGTTCCAATTACTTAATTTTTTTTACATTCCTTACTCGAAGTTCATCTGTTGCATCGTTTGATTTTATTTTTCTGGTATTGGGTGACGATTACAGCCGCAAGGAAGAAAAAGAAGAAAAAATGTTCTCCATAGAGAAATTGCATAATTATTAGACATGGTTATATCTGTGTCTTTAAGATCCATATATAGCTCAGAGATGACTCTGTAACTACAAAGATCTACAATCTACTCTCTCTCTCTCTCTCTCTCTCTCTCTCTCTCTCTCTCTCTCTCTCTCTCTCTCTCTCTCTCTCTCTCTCAATCACACATTAGCATTTATTCAGACCGGGTCGACCGCAGTATGTTCACATTTCGATGGCGACAGACGCTAAACCCATATTGCCAAGACAGTCCATTACCATAGTTATTTCCGTACAACCAATGATTCAATTTTCACATCGTTAACGCTTTAGAAGAGAGACATTCTCTCTAAAACTTTAGAGGAGATGCTGAATAGTTCGTGTAATTTGAATGAAATAATTAAATTAATAGAAACTAAATGAATAAATGTTATAAATAATAAATAAATGTACAGGTGTACTCTTTCTCCAAATCAGACATGATTAGAACATGTCTCTTAGATAACCGTTCGAAATTTTCCCGAGACAAGGTCAGCTAAGAGCACGTTTGATTACTGTTCGTGTCAGATATGAGGCTTTTGGGATTCGCTAAATTAACAAGCTGCAAAGACTGCTATTTTCATTTTATTAAATATTTGAGATTTGTTTAGTATTACATACAATTTTTAAGTACGGCCAGTTCCCAGATGTCAAACGATACAATTTCCATCGCCATGTAAGAAACAGAGAAAATGTACTGAACCAATCTTCTTCCTCCTCATCCTCACAACTCCTCCTCATCCTCACAACTCCTCCTGCCCAGTTAAATGTTTAGTACCTCAGGATTGAAGCCAAATGTTGAAGAAAAAACAATGTCATATCAATTAAGGGAAACTAATTTTATGCAAAAGATGTGCATTTTCCCTACTATAAGTCGTGTTATTTTGAGAGTTAAACTTTATCACTTGCTTGCCATAATCATTCATGACTTTTTATTCTTTCATAACCTCGTTATTTGAAGAGCGGTGTAACTAAGTTTCCACATTTACCACTGATTAAAATGTACTGGTTTAAAGTTTTATTTATTGATCTTCGACGGGGAGGAAAAACGTAAAGTACAGTGGCGTCACTGGGGGTGGGGGTGGGTGGGTTGCGGGAGGTGATACCAAAATGACTGTCTATAAAATGTTTGAATTTTTGTGCAGGAAGGAGGTCCATGGGGGTGACACCATGAATTACCGCACATGACTATCTATAAATATTTTGAATTTTTATGCAGGAAGGAGGTCCTTGGGGGTGACACCAGGAGTTACCGCAATGGGTGACACCAATCCAAGTGACGCCACTGGTAGAGTATGTTCTTATTTATCAGCTTAGTCTTATATTTACTGCTTTATTAAAATTTCTGCTGTGCATATGTACACAGTTTAGGTCACATGATCAAAATATACATGAAATAATACAGTGGAATTACTAGGGTTGGTGTCACCCAGTGCGGTAACCAATGGTGTCACCCCATGGACCCCCTTCCTGAACAAAAATTCAAAATTTTTATAGACAGTCATGTGCGGGAACTTATGGTTGTCACGGAATTTTATAAATCCTTTTATTTATTAAATATATGTACTCGGGTTTCGTTTTTATGCACAACTATACCCGAAGGTGATTTATGTATATTGTACAATATTTCGAAACAGTGAGTTCGGTTCATCCTATGCCGAACATGCCATGTGCTTTAGATGGGATAAACCGAATACATCAAGTGCACAGACGATGTAGGGTCGCATCGTCTGTGTATATATGCCTCACCGTAAGACTAAATCTTTACATTACGGAACGTCTTGTCAGTGAGTAGTCTACATAAGGACATACAGATCTCCAGCTGTAGAGGTATGTGAGTTATTTATTAATTTCTTATGTATATTATAAGTTATAACTATTGTACTACCACGTTTATTTTTGTATATTTGCAATGTATCTTCGGCTTACGCAGCATAATGCAAATATTTTCTATTCTTGTTGGTGACTTAGCAAGAGATTTATATTAGCAATATAAAGTTGCGTTTTTAAGAAACGTTTAGTACCATAGGATTCTTATCGGACACAGGAAGGTTCACTTCTGAACCTGTTTATTGCTTTGTAATGTTGTGCCGATAATGTAATTTGTATAACTTACCGTATATAACGTCATTACGTTTTATCGTATATGTCCGCGTCATACATAGTACACGGTGTTAGATTTATTTTCAGCTGATCGGAGTCGACAGGGTACCAGCCGTAGAGCTAACCATAAAAGCTGGCCATAGCAGCTGTAAAGCTGAACCATAGCCGCCGTAGAGCTGAGTGAACAATGTTGCTGGTTGAGTAGCAGGTGATCGGGCGTTGCTGACCGAATTGGTGGGCGCTGAATGCTTGATTGACCAAGGAATTTAATGGTGGTCAGTGACTACCTGATATGCCGACTGCTTGATTGACCAGTGTGACTGGTAGCTAAGTGTGCTAGTGACGGATTGTTTTGTGTTACTCCATGCATGTAATCTTTTAGCCGTGGGCTAATTTTGGGGTTTGTTATACCCAGTGTTTCGGGACTGAAATGATGTTCTATGATATCTGTCCCTTTGTTTTCATCATTTACTATTTTGAATAAAGTACCTTCTTTTTCACTATTTGAGTGAACTCATTTTACTATATGAGTAAACCACATTGTCGTTTACTATTAGAGTAAAACTCATCATTCTTTTCGTCGTGTGATATTACTGTGAATCATTTTTACTATTTGAATAAAACACATCATTTTCTTCGTCGTGTGAAATTACTGTGAATCATTAACCTTTGTCCTTGTACTGTGTAAGGTCATTTACTTGTATTCACATTTATGTTACATTATTAGTTTCGTGCGCATTGTGTTAATTTTTTCCAATATTTGGATCTTATGCACGCACGTATCAATCATAATTCTTTTTTCATCCAAGTCATTCATCAATAAACATCGTATTTGTATCACCATCAAAAGTGTTCTGTTATAAATCCAAAATCCAACCCGGTTATCTTGTTACAATGGTATCACCTCCATGGGCCTCCTTCCTGCACAAAAATTCAAACATTTTATAGACAGTCATTTTGGTGTCACCCCCTCTGATGGTGTCACCCGGTGCGGTCCTCACCCCCCGCACCCCCTAGTGACTCCACTGAAATAATAAACAGAAATACGATCAATATCGAGAAGTATATCACTGCAAATGGGCTCACTAAAGTTCAAGCTCGCAAAACACTTCCTTACGTGTTAGTCCAGTTTTCATTTAACTTTACATTCCAAACTTTCAATATATATTGATATTTCAATTTTTAATTTTAGTAGAAATAGTAGAAGTTAATATGGGGCCGTAAATATTAAATGCTGATATAAATGCGTGGCATCCTCTGTCATAGGACTCGGGGCCGGCCTTAATCCGATTGGACCGATTTGGCCCAATCGACCCCAGCGTTCACCGCGTGTTAGTAATTTTTAAAAATATAGCTATAGAGAGAAAGTAATTTTAATGCGATGGAAGAATATTTTAAGTTCAATATTATATAAAACTTGTTTAAAAGTTGATTTCCAAATGCCGTGCTCACAAGGTGCCTCGTCAAAATGATCCAAATCGGGCTCCGCGTTTGCTAAGGCCGGTGCTGACAGGACTGTCATCGACCATGCTCGCTGCTGCTTCTCAGTCGCAATACACTCGAACGTTCGACTCCATGTCAAAGATTGTGATCCACGTGACTTGGCGGGAAAAAGTTATGACGCGGTCTGCATAGCAAGGGGACACGGCACACAAAGAAAGCTGCTAGATTACACGGAACTGGGCTGTTAACCGTAACTGAATGTCCAGCGAAGGTAAAAGCGTAACATAGGAAGCTAAGTTGCAAAGTAATGTACTTGATACAGAATACAGTCAGCAGTTTTGGAATGCAGACAGGGTAAATCATTCAGTGGATGCGGTAACGTGGTCCACGTAGGGTTAAATGCCTCAATTCGCTTTGGTCGATTGGTTTCTAACGGCAATTCTCTCAGACTGTATCATGAGAGGGAGGTCAAGTTTTGTGTAGTTCTATTAGTGATGTTTAAGGTATTACACCAGACTATCATAAGTGTTAGACGATGTTGATATTCATTTCGCTTAATGCTCTTTTTAACCGATTCACTTGATATTTAGATTATATCATCGCAAGTTCATTTTCCCTCCGTGTCACTTCTGCCTCAGGGTGCTGGCACTGGGTTTGGCCTTGGAATCCAGAAATATTATGGAGATGTACGTTGTTTGAAGTTTGTTTTTATTCTCATCTCCCAGTGCCGGATTAAACCCTGTGGAGGCCCCTAGGCAGTCGAAATCTCGCCCCCCCCCCCCTCACAAATTATCTCCTAATACGTCAAGATCAAATCAATTCAGTATTATTTTGATCCGTTGTCGCGGGGCCCCTAAAAGGCGTGGGGCCCATAGACCCATCTGCCTATTGGGTAATCCGGCACTGTCATCTCCGTTTCTCTTCACTCAATTCAAATTTTGTATGTGCTTGGAAAATATAGCCTACTCTCCTATAAGTACCACTCCTGCCTCAAGGATGTCTTATGATAGGGCCAAGGGGTCAAGAACTTTGGACACATTTTTGTCATAGCTTTTGGTTTAGTTATATCTATTATAAAGCACTTGTATTTTCATGAGCCTTTACTCAGTTCACGTCATAATCCTGTTATTACTACCCCTTCCCTGTTAATTTATCGGTACTTGTTGCTGGCACGATTATTACGCATATTTCTTAGGCTATAAGGAATGCCATTCTTTAACGTCCGAAGAAAAAAAAAATTAAATGTTGTCGAGCTACGAATTTCCGACTCGGTAGGCAACACTGTTTATCTAAAGTCACACTATCTTAAAGGGAACCAGTCCAATTTTTCAAGTTCGAGTTGACTGAAAGGCAATCCGGAATAATGGGAAATTCAGCAAATTATCAACATGCTTCGTTTAGTAAAAACTAAATTAAATTCATAAATAAACACAAAATATTTTAACTGTCAAATAAATGTTAGTACCCTAACACGTTTCGTTAAGTGAAATCAAACTTAAATTCATAAATAAATACAAAATATTTGAACTGTAAATCGATTGAATCGCTGTCCAATAAATGTTATTACCATACAATGAAAATTGATTTCTCATTTTCTAAAGTCTTTTTCTTGCATTATGTTCAACTTCAAAATTGATTGTTTTATTTATTATTTCTTTAAATAGGTAAATAGTGTGTGCTGATGTGTTGATGTACCTTCATTTTCCAGTATGGTAGCTTTGGTGGATGTTGTCATCAAATTTAGAAAATTTAGAAGATTTTTATTTCTTGTTTATCTGCATTGTATCGTCGATAAATTTCTTGTCTTCTATCATAAAAAGAGGATCGTTTTAATCCTACACATTTACACAAAAGAGACAAGATATACATACCAACAGAAAGATAAGACATACCAACAGAAAGACAATATCGACATACCAACAGCAAGACAATATAGACATACCAACAGTAAGACAAGGTAGACATACCAAGGCATACCAATAGAAAGACAATATAGACATACCAACAGAAAGACAAGATAGACGTACCAACAGAAAGACAATATAGACATACCAGCAGTAAGACAAGATAGACAAACCAACAGAAAGACAAGATAGAAATACCAACAGGAAGGCAAGATAGACATACCAACAGAAGGATGTATTATTTTTAAGGAAAGCTTTCCTTAGCCACACAGACATTCAGATGCATGATGTCATACACTTGGGGGGGGGGAGGGAGGGGGAATGCATTGGTTGGATATAGAATAGATCAACACAAGTCCCCTGTATACAGAATACAACAACTTAATTATTAGATACAACAAAATTAAACTGTACAGGACCACTTGCAGGATGCACCTCTACCTGAAAGAAATGGAAATCAAATAAATCAATTACGCACAGTTCTTAAATGCATCTAACAGCTCCCTTGATACTGATACGGCAAATTTCATCAGGAAATCGAGTAAGGAGTTCGAACTTTAATTGTCCGGCTTGTCTTTCATGACTTGACAACTGGCTGATGTTCACTTTCCAGAATCAACATAGCTTGTTCTTTGGGGGTCACCTAGAACTGGAACACTCTCGAGTTCCCTCTGGCCTACTTATTGCGTCACACCGCCTTTTGTGGCCTCTCTTGGTCGTCTAGTCCCTTATACTGGCCATTCATTCTCTCTTACATTTAGACCATGAAGTTATTTTACCGTTAAAATACAGTAAATGTGGCCTATTTCTTTGTTAATTTCTTACATGAACTGATCGTAGATTCCAATCTCCGGATCACTCAGAATAGCCTGTATTAGGTCTCACTGGATAGTTTCGTATTTTGACACACACCCCCCCTCCAATTTTTAAGGTAGAAGGCATGAGCCTAATTATCACAACCCTAGCATTTATAAATTCACACACAATCTAAATCTGTAATGTGGTTTACATTTACATTGTGTTAGGCTTGAAAATGGGTTGGCTTGTTGGTGACTGCCTGTCACGGTTAGACTAGCATTGGAAATCAAATGCCTAAGTTGGGCTGCAAATTAGCAACCGACTTGGCTTACGTATTTACATGTGTCTGCTACAGAGGTAAATATCTAAAAATCTAGATGGTTGAGGGGTGATGAAAGGTATGTTAATTTGTTGTTGTACTAGTGAACTTTAAAGATGAATAAGTTACATACTGATTCTTTTAGCCGCCTTGTCTCAGGAAAATGTTCAAAATAGCTCTTTCCTGTCAAAAATGAATGTAAAAAAGAGGGGTTGGTGGTAGTATCGGTTCAGTATAAAAGCCACCAGTTGTATAAGGAATTAACCTTAATACCTCAATCAGAATCTTACAAGCATCCTTTCAACAAAAATCATTAATTAGTTTTTATTTGCGCTGTGCACACACGTCCATTTGATAGCGGACTTGTTTGCTGGCTTCTTGCTATATATGTATCCTTGATAACCTAGCTTACTAGAGTGTGCATATAGTTCTTATATTGGAGTTTCATACTGATCTTGTATTTTTCTTGAGTTCTTTGTTTTCGGCAATGTCATTTAAGCTTCCCATCTTCTTGTCTCTTCTGAAGCTCTTCTTTTTTCTAGGGGTAAGCCTTTTAACATCTGTATTAATCCGCTATACCTTGTAGAATTGATCTTGATGGTACTGATTGTTCTAGCATTCTCTGGAGTGCAGACCTTATATTATTTCACATCTTATGAGCAGACCAATTGACATTAAGGATGAGAGAAACTTGTTGTTTCATAAAATCAGTGTTAGCTTTCTTCCATAAATAAATCTTCCTTCTTGCAGGCTTGTTTTGATGTGTGACTCTACATAGACGATATCATGTTCCCACATTGCAGGTACATCTGTTAATTAATTATGGTCGATTCTTAAGAAGAGATTCAGTGTCCGCTAATTTCTTGTTGAGAATGTTACTGTTTGTATTAAGCCACAGTCAGTGATAGTTTCTGTGAAGTTGGAGTTTATATCTCTAAGGTTTTGATTGCCTTCTATTCCAGGAATCTTCCAATTTATGTCTGGGAGGTTCAGATCACTGCCTAACCATATCAACTAAATGTTTGGATTCGTTAACTATCTATAAAATAGTAGTACACAGATCTTTCTTGCAAAGAAAGCTGCTGCTTGGTGGTATGTAAAGGCTGCCAACTACGAGGAACTGTTAGGAGTATACGGGGGCTGTAGGGCCCTCATCGTGCCAAAGAAGGAAAAACAGATGGGGTGCTTGTGGAGAAGAAAAAGGGAGGAAAGTAGAAGAAAACTAAACGACCCCTTTCAGGGCCACTCATTTGTCTCGAAAAGATGTCTACTCTCTCTTGCCTAACAATTTTTTAGTTGTTGTATAATTTATGTGTAATGGGTCAATCCATTGCCTCAAAAGGATTTACTCTTTCCTGCCTAAAAAAATTTTTATTTGTTGTATAATTTATCTTTAACTCACAAAAACATTATTCTCTGTTGCAAATGTACAGTACCGTGACGTCACCCTACCTGTTCCATTCCTACTGTTCCCATACAAAATTCCCTTTGACGCTATAGTGTCCCAGGGTGTGCCATTTGACGCTATAAATCTTGACGCTATAGTACAAAGTAGGGTCCCGTAATGCTAATTCCCATTGACGCTATAAATCTTGACGCTATAGTAGAAAAAGTAGGGTCCCGTAATGCTAATTCCCATTGACACTATAGTATCGCTTCTTTTAAGTTTTTATTTACAGTTTTTCAGTTTCCGCGAAGGTCGGTATGAGTTTAAATATTTTCAGTACTACTTTAAGTCATGGTAACATTTTTAAAATTTATCTGTGGATTATTTTCAGTCTCCGCTAAAGCCCGGTGCAATTTCAGAATTTAGTGCTACACTTTGTCTTTGCCATTTCTGACAACCAAAACATCTGGCTAGTTATCAGTTTCCCTTCATGTCCGCTAAATTTTTCGGAAATTTAGTGCAATATTTTAAGTCACGGCAATCTGAATACAATCTTCCGAAGTTTTTCTCAGTCTCCACTAGAATTTGGGACATTTTGGTAATCTTAGTACTACTTTTAGACTAAACAAATATAATTTAATCTTCTGGGATATGTTCAGTCTCCGTTAAATTCTGGGACAATTTCGTAATTTTAGCGTTACTTTTAGTCACAGTCATTTGAATATTAATGTTCCAGATTTTCTCAGTCTCCACTGTGGTCCGGGACAATGTCGTAATTTTAATTTTCTATTTTTAGTCTAAACCAATGTAACCTAATGTTCAGGGACATGTTTAGTCTCCGTTAAATTCAAGGACAATTTCGTAATTTTAGCGTTACTTTTAGTCACATCCATTTTGGCGTTAGTCTTTTCCTTGATTATAGCTATTTATACATCATTATAATTATGCAAATTTATGGACACCGCCAACATAATTTCAGGTCTAGGTAATGCTTTATATATAAATCTCGGGCTTGTATTAGTATATGTCTGTCTCTGTCTCTATTGTATTTGTCTCTACCTAGAGTAGCTGCGCGTATTCAGGTCAGCCACTTGCTACATTGTTACCAATCTCCAGTACCGTGACGTCACCCTACCTGTTCCATTCCTCTTGTCGCTATACAGGCCCAATCCCTTGTCGCTATACAGTCCCAATCCCTTGTCGCTAGACAGGCCTAATATTTCCCCATGTTAAATTCCCCTTTGGGGCTATAGTGCCGAGACCTGTTTTTCCTTCTTTGGCATGATTAGGGCCCTACAGCCCCCATATACTACTAATGTTTCTTACTCAATGATATCTTGGTAATGACTGCTTCTGTGTTATTGTCAGAGGGCAGTTCAATCCGATCAACTATGCACTCCTGCTTAATGGCAAGAAGGACACCACATACCCATCCCTTCTGTCCTGTTGCAGAACTTCACAGTCTGGTGGGAAGATTTCTGATGAATGTATACTGCTCTTTAGCCATGTGTCGGTACCTATTATATATTTAAATATCTAGAAATATTTAAATATTTACAGCATGTTTTCTGTTTTCTAATTTCGTGGTGTTTTTTTTATTTTTGTAATCATATCATTATATATGTTTGTTTTTTTAAGTGTTGTCAAATGCTGTAAAGCGCTTAGAGCTTCTAAAGATTAAGCGCTATACAAAGTCCTCATTATTATTATTATTATTATTATTATTATTATGTCCTGGTCATCCGAGTCAATCAAATTACCAATTTCATCAGTTTTGTTAGAACTATGGAAGGTAATTTTAATATTTTGACATTGTTCTTGCTTTATTCCGTTATTGTGAGAATGGTGATGGGGCATGAATAGGTTGCTCAGGATTTCTTGACTGATCAGAAGTAGTACTAGGGCTTTTTCAAATCAGATATAGTACTAGGACTATTACAAATGGAACCTGAGTCGAGATACGAGAAACGGTTGTGCGTATTTGTAATACAAGTTGATTCAAACAATGATGTTGAGAAATTCGGCATACCACAGCTATTACATTGCCACGAAATATTGTTTACAGTGGTATAAACGGCGTCTGGCATATGCACAGTCAGTATGACACCACAGATGAGAATCATCGCAGGCAAGTCCTATCTGTTTCTAATTTACCGTACGGTTGCAGTTCTTGCATGGGTATTTTGAGGCATGAGGGCCTCGGTTTGTTTCTATGTCACTAGAAAGTGCAGTGAGCAGAAGGACTAAATACAAACGTGTCCGTCCATTAAAGTTTTCAATGGGGGTTTTCAACCTATTCAGGTGGGCTACATGGTCACATTCTTGAACAAAACTATTGTTATAAACGCATTGTACGAAAGGTTCGAGACCATAACAAACATTCTCAATGCTAGTAAGTTTCTCTTCTCTATGGAAATTTACTAGCAGGTTTATTTGCCATGTATGCCCATCCTAACTTGCAGGTGTTATTTTCCATGTATGCTCATACTCACTTGCAGGTGTTATTTACCGTGTATGCCGATCCTCTCTTGCAGGTGTTATTTATCAATTATGCCCATCCACATTTGCAGGTATTGTATACCATGTATGCCCATCCTCACTTACTAGTGTTATATACCATGTATGCCAATCCTCACATTATGTCCATCCTCACTTGCAGGTGTTATATACCATGAGTGGTGAAGGGGGACGATATAGCCTCACGTAGATTTCTATGTTAAATTTGGAGGTTTGCAGTATGGCCTCAAAATATATAGCCTCGCGTGGACATCTGTGTTAAATTTAGGGAGTTGCACAATATCCTCAAAATTGAAAACGGAACAGGGTGGGACTGTTTAGCCTCAAGGGAAATTGAACAGGGGTGACGACACGGTACTGGCCACTGGCAACAATGTTGCCAGTGGCTGACCTCAATCGGGCAGAACGGTGACAGCGGTATGTTCTATTTATAAAATAACTTTTGAAGGAACAAAAAAAAACAAACTCTAATGCATGGCGGAGAGGAACATTTAAATTTATATAAATTATAACATATGTTCCGCCGAGAGCGGAACAAGACTTAAAATAAAGCGGAACAAATTTTTAAAATTTGGCGGAATAAAAGTCTGAGTGCTGATTCTAGACGAACTTCGTACTGTAGTACTCCACCGCGATACTGACCAACGGTACTGGTCGACCCTAGGGACAATAGAAACATGTATGGGGACATAGACAAAGAAACAAATACACAAATATGACAAGAGAGAATAGATACTTTTTCGAGGCAATCGAGTGGCCTTGAAAAAGGCCTCTTAACTTTCTTCTGCTTTCTCTCCTCCCTTTTTCTTCTCTACCAGCACCTCATTTTGTTGCAGGCCATTTTTCTTCCCATTCTCTTTCTTCTCCTCTTTCTCCTTCTCTTTCTTGCTTTTCTCATTCTCCTCTTCTTTTTCCATCTTCTCATCCATCTTCCCATTTCATCTTTTTCCTCTATGTCCTCCTTCTCCTCCTTTTCCTGTTTGATCAGCTCTCTCAATATTTCTTTCCCTTTCTTCAAATTATTGATCTCCATTTTCAATCCGTGTGGGATACAAGCCCCATGCTCTATTCTAATGAGCATTTCCTCCACCATGGCTGTGGCATCCACCACCTCTTGTAAATATCATCATCTTCTTCGTATGGTTTGAAACAATTTTTTATTCAATGTTGAATGGCGCGAATTACGAACGCTGTACTTTATATGTATCAAGGATGAACGTAAAAGAAAACATCCCCACTTACCAACTACCCGTATCCCCTACTAAACAATCCCTAGGGATGAGAGTGCTGATCTATAATAAATTTTTTTAAATAAAAAAACAAAACACTAATTCTAACAAAACCACTATACTTTGTCTCAATACATGGTTGGAGAAGGGAACTGTTTTATGTACAAAACACACCGTTACTTACAATCACATCAGCAAAGGAGTTAGTGTTTATAGTCACACTACTCCACATTCACACAAAACACTCATGAGTGTAGGGACAATGGGTTTGTTAAGGGAAAGACACACACACGCACGCACAAACGTACGCGTGCATGCATACACAAACACAAATATACAAATACTCACGTACGCGTGCACACTAACACACACACACAATTATATTTTTGGCAACTTGATTAGTCTCTCTTTTCTAGAGATCTGGTTAGCCCTGAGAAGGGTTGTTTTGTTTTGTAACTCCAAATACACCTGGTTAGTGCTGGCACCTTCCAGGCCGGGCAGCACACACGCAACGGCGGCTCCAGTCATTCTCCCAAATGATTTATCTTGTTGGGAACGCAGAGGAGAGTTGAATGGCTTCACTATCCCATTCCTCAGTTTGAGGGATAGGGAAGACTTGTTTCCTCTGTCGTCTATGCCAGACCCGTAGATGATGTGGTTGTAGTGGCTGTCGCTGTCTTTCCAACTCCTCCTCCCATTTTTCTGTCTGGGGGACAGAGGCTCTTGGTATTGGTGCTTGTGGCTGTGGCTGTGATTGACGTAGTGGTGGTGGTGGTAGTGGCTGTGGAGGTGTACTCACCATGGGCTTGACCTCGCATACGTGTTTTAGCATCAGGTGAGGTAGGATCTGTCGTTTCTTTTCCTTCTCCTCTTCTTTCTTCTATCTTTCCTCCTCCTCTTCTATCCTGGCACTTTCCTGGATCGCCTCCATAGCAAGTTGGTCCAGGATGCGCCTGGCATACTCCAGGTGCATTTGGAGTTCAAGAAAATTGGTGATTCTACTCATGTTAATGAGTGAACGCTGGGTAGCCAGACTGACGAACGCTTTGATTTATATGTCTGAAGCACGGATGTGAAGGAAAACACCACCTTACACAACAACTAACAATACCCACTCCATCATCTATAACATGGAACGCGCGGACCTAAAAGAAACACGTATGCTTTCTTCACCTACAAACACACTTTATTATCACTCCTACATATAAAAACACATTATGTTAGAAGTCAGGGAAACAAAGTGTTTATAGGCACACTTCTATTTTTTATTTACAAAAAAAAAAAAAACCCACACGCTATCTTCAAAGCCAGAGAAACAAATTGTTTATAGGCACATTTATATTTTTTATCTTACAGACAAACACAAAGACAGAAATATTTTGGAAAATGAATAGTATCTATTTTTAGATTGTTTGGGGTAGCCCTGAAAGGGCTGTACTGTTGGGGGTTATGGCCATCTCTTATCTTCTAAGACTGCGTCCCCATCTGGCTGTAGGCTTTTCCACAGGATAGGGTCTGATTCTGCGGAAGGGTACGAGAACTATTTCGTGTCCACACGGCAGTCCACAAAACCGCTGTCTGGCTTCTGCTGTTGTTGTTGCAGCTGCTGTTGCTGCGCTCTCTCTAATGTTTCTGAATTATGTATTTCTCAGTCCATTCTTCTTGCTCCTTCTTGATTTCGTCTTTCAACACCTCTTCTATCAGGTCTTGGGCCACTTTCAGCATCCTGACATTTTCAGTCTCATCAGGCTTGAGTATCAGGTTTTGCCTGACACGATGTAAATTCACGTGGGCTTCGTTCAGCTCTGCTTGTCTTGAACACATCTTCATAGGTTGACGTGTCAACAATAGATGGTCAGACTGGAGACCGCTCCGCTTTATAGGGCTAAGCGCGGACGCGATAGAAAACATCCCTACGATGTTTTTGGGTAGGAACGCTATATAACTCTTCTTATGGTGATGGATAGAGAGAAGTCAAAGAGCATGTTAGTGCCAATTTTTTTTAAAAAAGCAAACCACTAACTATCCTTTTTTCATAACATTTTTATTCAACCAACACATATATAACAATTCATATAGTATCAAGTAACATATATTTGACAACGTTGTGAAGTAGTCATTTGGCCATTGATGTACACTACGTTTCCTAACTAAAGATAGGACATATGTATAACGGTAACAAAACCATCGATCTACATTTTCATCGTTTCTAATAGAGTTACGATCAAAACAAGCCACTAAATGTTCTAAGAAATATCCAAGACTGCGTTGATGAAGAAAATAAACACAATATTGCCCACACACCATGGAATCTGTGCCTTGTAATTTCACATTATGAGAATTATGAACCATTCATGTCTAAGGGTTCTATATCACTCTTGGGTTATTTGGCCAATCCTATCCCTATTAAAATTTTAAGGGACACATGAGCTTCTCAGAGTCTTTTATTATTGGTACTTTGTCTTTTTCTGAGAAGTCTTCTTCTAATGAGAATGTTCTTATTCAGGGAGTAGAGTGCGGCTTTTTTAATGTTCCTCTCCATTCTGTAAATTTGTCATCAGACTTAGTTTCAGGACCTGTGACAGTCGGTATAGTATCATCTTTACTCGTTCAGGGCATTCATTTATTACTAGGCAACGACCTAGCTGGAGACAAGGTTGTGGTTAATCCACTGTTACGACCCTGTAGTTAAATTACATATGTGTTGAGGTTTAAGTTCTTCTAATTCTTTGTTTCATTTTTATTTTATTTTTATATCACTAAAAGTTATTATTATTATGGTGATGATTATGTTAGCAAGGTCTAATAGTATGTTAGAAACATCGTATTTGTTTAAAACGTAAATGTGACTCGTGTAAGCACGAGCTTTGTATGATAGTAAATTCGTCGCAAGTAAACATTCAGCAGTAGCTATGTAAATGATTGGCTGATACTTGTTTAGGTTTTCGTAATGTCCAGATGGATTGCGAAATCACACGTGTCTTTCGTGCGTGTGTACATGTAATGACGCATTAGCTTGTTTTAAATGCTCAGTTACCTGTAAGAAATATTTAGTGGTAGTCATAGTCGTGGTCAGTCATAGCTGAGAGTTGCATCATAACATCTTACAGAGTTTCTAATACCTTAAGGAAAAGGTATTTCTGTGCTGGAAAGAGTTGTGCATTCGTACGAGGAACAACATGTGTGTTGTTAGTGGTGGTAGCTGTATTTCATCTACTTTCTAAATAAGTATTTTCCCTGGAGAACAACACTACTGGCTTTGGACAAAGACATTTGATGAAACTATTTCTAAATCGGAACAGAACAATACAAATTGTGCTTTACAGTGAAAATTCTGGACATTTTGTGTTAGCCTTCGTCTGACGTCATCATCTGCCATCTTGGAACGGAACTGAGATTCAGACTATATCAAATTAGAACTGTTCATTCACAGGACTTATGTGTTTTCACAATTTTAGGACAATTTTTGGAATCTTCTTCGTAAACCGTAAGTCTTGTTCCATCTATTTACCTTTTCACCGTGTTTTCTAGGGAAATAAATTGTTTTGGTTAAAATTTACAAAGCTTGTTGTCTTCACTCTTTCTTTGTGTTACTTTGTACGAGCCGATACGTAACACCACTTGTAACTGACAAGCCTGGTTTGGATCAGAAAGATGATCCTATTGAAAAAGAATTCCCTGATTTATTCCCAGCTTGTGCAGTTACTAGAGCTGTGGCAAAGAAAGCTCTTGAGAATGATTTTCATAAGGAAAGTCTTCCTTTAGCTGACACATGTATTGGTCAGGCTTTTGATGAGGTCACTTTCAATCCTTGCTTGGATCAATCAAAAGGTATTGATCACAGTGATCCTCTTTTAACTACTCATTCTCTTTTTTCTAATCAGAGTGACCAACGACAATCACTTGTCGTCGAACAGGAAAAAGATACTGAGATCTCCTGTTTGTTTCAGAGGGCCATTAGTGAAACTGAAGCCACTGAAGTAACTGTCTATTATTTTATTAAAAATGGAATTCCTATGAGAAAATGGAGACCTCCCGAGACCTGCTGGTGACAAGTGGTCAGTGAACTATCAGATTGTAGTTCCAAAATCTTACAGACAGGATATACTCATGAAACTCCTCTGGCTGGTCATTTAGGGATTAATAAGACTTATCACAAGATCTTGAATCACTTTTTTTGGCCAGAAATCAAAAGTGATGTTTGTAAATACTGTAGATCTTGTCATAATTGTCATATGGTAGGAAATCTCAATCAGAAGATACCTAAGGCTCATCTGCAACCTATTCATGTATTTGACGAACCATTTAGCAGAATAATGGTAGATTGTGTTGGTCCCTTACCTAAGACCAAGTCAGGCAACCAATACTTGTTGACCATTATGTGTGCGTCAACAAGATTCCCAGAGGCAATTCCTTTGAGGAATATTAAAACTAAAACTATAGTAAAAGCTTTGATAAAGTTTTTTTTGCTCAGTTTGGCCTTCCCAAATCTGTTCAATCTGGTCAAAGGTCAAATTTTATGTCTGGAATTTTCCAGCTAGTTATGCTTGAATTTGGCATTCAGCAATTCAAGTCTAAAGTGAAACTATGGTTTCACAAAACTTAAATAGATAGAACTTTTGAGTCTTGTAATAGAGTTCTTTCTCTCTTGTTCATTCTTCAAAATTTTCTTCAAATTGGGTATTGCGGCCCTTACAAAGTAACAAGAAGGTGAATGAGTTAAATTATAATAAAAGTACTACTGGGATCTAAATAAATTATAGGAGTACCAGTATATTGAGAGAGATAGCCAGGTAAATCATGCAATTAATTTAGTTGTACCTGTCCCACTCAATGAGGATTTAAGCGAAGGAATGCAATCCGACACTACTGATTTTGGAGCGACAAATCGTCGGAATTCAGACATTATGAATAATCTGGACCAGAAACTTTCACATTTGCAACGACAAGAAAGCAATGAACTTAAACAGTTATTATTTGAATATGAGCACTTATTTCCAGATGTACCTACAAGAATAAACACAATTTTTCATGCCCTTGAAATTGTTAATTCCAAACCTGTGAAACAACACCCATACAGGATGAACCCTCTCAAACAGGAATACTTGAAAAAGGAAATTCAGTATTTGCTGGAGAATGATTTCATAGAGCCCAGTGAAAGTGACTGGATTTCACCATGTATGCTGGTTCCGAAACCAGATAAAACTTTCTGTATGTGCATTGATTAGAGAAAGGTGAACAGTGTAACTAAAACAGATTCATTTCCATTACCAAGAATTTATGATTGCATTGATAAAATTGGAAATGCCAACTATGTCACCAAATTTGACCTTCTGCAAGGATTTTGTTAAATTCCACTAACAGAAAGGGCAAACGAAATTTCGGCATTCGTGACTCCAGATCGACTTTATATATATATATATATATATATATATATATATATATATATGTATATATATATATATATATATATATATATATATATATATATAAAGTGATGCCGTTTGGTATGAAGGGTTAGCCAAGTACCTTTCAACGTTTGATGAATATGATTAAATCTGGTCTAGATAATTGTGCTGCTTACATCGATGATGTCATCATCTACAAAGACACCTGGAAAGGACATCTATCAACAATTCGGAAATTCTTTGACAGACTCACTGATGCAAGTTTGACAATTTATCCAAAAGTGAGTTTTTCCGTGCTTGTGTAACTTTTC
This sequence comes from Megalonaias nervosa, assembly GCA_016617855.1. Taxonomy (NCBI): domain Eukaryota; kingdom Metazoa; phylum Mollusca; class Bivalvia; order Unionida; family Unionidae; genus Megalonaias; species Megalonaias nervosa. The sequence continues at coordinate 26,727 of JAECUM010025843.1, read as the reverse complement.
TAGGACTTGTCGTGGGACATGGACAAGTTAAACCTATAGGTGCTAAGGTCAAGGGTATCTCTGAATTCCCTGTGCCTGTCAGTAAAAAGCAACTGATGCGATTTTTAGTTATGGCTGGATACTATCGGAAATTTTATTCAAATTTTTCTAATATTGCTGAACCCCTGAGAAATATATTGAGCAAGAAAAATAAGTTTCTTTGGACTGAAAAATGTCAGGAGGCTTTTGATAGGTTAAAGGTCATACTTAAAATTGCACCAGTTCTTACAGCTCCAAATTTCAGTCAATCATTGAAACTATTTGTTGATGCAGGTGATGTTGGGGTTGGAGCAGTGTTGATTCAAGAATATCATCCAGTGTGCTATTTTTCGAAGATATTAAATAAGCACCAAAGAAATTACTCAACAATCGAGAAGGAATGTTTGGCATTAATATTGGCATTAGAGCATTTTGAATTTTACATTAATTGAGCTCCTTCTCCGATTGTTATATTTAGTGATCACAACCCCCTTACTTTTATCGGCAAGATGAAAAATAAAAATCAAAGATTATTAAGATTATTAAGATTATTAAAATCGAGTTTGTTGTGACAGGAATATAATAATGAAATCAGGCACATCAAGGGAAAAGACAAACTAATAGCAGATGTACTTTCCAGTGTATAGAAATATCATTTCATGTACACTTTGTATAATTCATAAGAGCTCTTCTTATGTAATTATTTTTACCTCATATATAATTAACATGTAAAAAGAAAGCTTTATTATATAAATCATACTTTTTCTTTATGGGGGAAGGGTTACGTATATGTACTTTAATTACTTGTTTGTTAGTTTTAAATTTTTTTATTTTTATTTTATTGCGTTACATGTTATTGTAATGATAACTTTATTCGCTGGATCTGACATTTTTCCAGAATATTCAGTTCAGTTCTTTTTAGCCTGATGAACAAGCAGTAGCTTGAAACATTGTATCAATCGGTGACCTTAATTCAGTTTCTGATAAACAAATTTTTTATATTTTTTTATATTTATTCTCAGTGAAGGAATCACTGACTTCAGTCAGGGTAATATCTGGCCTACGTATGAAATAACATGTGTCAATTAGGGCTTTCCAGAGGACTGACCCTCATCCGGGACTTTCTTTTGCGTATCAATTGGGCTTATAACATGTTGTTATAGTGAAATTTCAGTCGTAACTTTATACGTTTGGAGTTTGAAGGTATTTTTGTTGTTGCCAGTTTGATTTGAATTTTTCTATTTTTCGGAATTAATAATTTATTTTCCCTGGGAAATACTAGTGCATATTCAAATTCTTGGACAACGACATTTGTTGGAAACTATTCGGAATTCTAAAGCCGGATTATTATTCCTGGTTATTCAACAAAGAACTGTTGACACATCAACACATAACAGATTATAGAATACGTCATCGCCTTCCATCTTAGAATTTCATCGGGATTCGAACTGTGATTCACTTAGGACTTTTAATTGCTAGGACTTATATTTATTAAGTCTAGGATTAATTTTGGATTAGATTCATAAACCGTAAGTCCTTTTTCTTATTTTTACCTTGTTTTTCTAGGGAAATAAATTTTTTGTTAAATTTTACAAAGCTTTTTGGCTTCACTCTTTTCTTTGTTACTTTTGTACGAGCCTAGACACGTAACATAATATAAAGTTATATGTTCCGCTCCGCCACGCGTTATAGCTTTTTTTTGTTCCTTCAAAAGTTATTTTATAAATAGAACATACCGCTGTCACTGTTCCGCCCGATTGAGGTCAGCAACTGGCAACAATGTTGCAAGTGGCCAGTACCGTGACGTCACCCCTGTTCAATTTCTCTTGAGGCTAAACAGTCCCACCCTGTTCCGTTATTTTTTTTTTTGAGGTTATACTGCAGCCCCCTAAATTTAGCACAGAAGTTTACGTGAGGCTATAAATTTTGAGGCCATACTGCAAACCTCCAAATTTAACATAGAAATCTGCGTGAGGCTATATCGTCCCCTTCACTACTAGCATGTATGCGCATCCTCATTTACAGGTGTTATTTACCAGCAATGCCCATCCTCGTGACTTGGGTTTTGCAGCTTTACGAACAGTGGTTTGATTCTCATGCCATAGACATTTTATTGTTATATTGATGAGGCCTTGGATTGGTTTAATTTCCAGCATTATTTTATGTCGTCATTCGCTGTTTGTTTTGCCCCTTGACCTAAGCTTGCTTTATTCAGAATAACTTTAACAAAGTTTGCTAGATTTTAACTTATTATTTGCTGTGTCTGAGTAGTACAGTTTTACAGAAGAATATAGGATTTCCTCCTGGAACAGGTACAATAAAGTTGCTGAACATTGGTCATAAGTTTCTTCAGTGTAATCCATGATCAGTTTATACTCTGATAATTTGTCCACGAGATTTCATAACAAAAGCACTGGCTATATTTATACTGGTGCTTTCAATGAAGCGCATGATATTGTTTTCTTCAGTCTGCCTCTCCATATGGACAGATGTAATATAATTAAACTTCTCGTACTTCATTAGAGCTAGACACGTGAATTTGAATCATGATAGCCCCATGGATGCTAATTGTGCCAATACGTTTAACATTTCGATCATGGCCCAGGAGTTGAAGCGACAGGAGCAAGTGGGTGATGGTTGTTTATCTCACATGTTTACGAATTTGCTGGTTTAATCAATGACCCATTGTCAACATAAATTGGACATGCAAGCGACCTTTGGTCATGCCCCAGGGTTTTTCCCTACTACCCAGAACTTATTCCCTGTTCATAACTTTGATATTGTTGACATCAGCATACTTACTGTGAATAAAATTGCTCCTGGGGTATAACTTGCAAATTATTGAGGCCCGTACCCGAATAAAACTATAAGCATATATACATTTGTAAGGCATGAATATATATATATATATATATATATATATATATATATATATATATATATATATATATATATATATACACACACACACACACACGTTCTCGCGCGCAACTAATATTGTCCACGGTTTTAAACTTCAGATCCCCCCATAAATCCCTTGATCTAGATTCATACATTGTTGAACACCCCCTCCTCCCTATAGCCGTGTACTTATATAACACTCACACGGGGATGAAGAGTTGCTGTGGTTGGTTTGGGGTTAAACGCCATTTTGGGCGCAATTATTTTTTATATATATAGTCTCCAAATTTCCACTTTGTCCAAGTCATAATAAATCGTGTCGTATTATAATATACCTTCAAAGAGTAATTCACGTTGAAGTTCTTGTCATAGGTGAGCCGGCATTTTTTTTGAGAGGCTGGACTGTGAATTAAACACGGTACAATGGGTCACACAGATTTCACTTTATGATCTGTCTCAATACCTCGTTACTCACTGTGCGCTGTTGCCAAAATACAAACAGACAACCGCACCATAATGCTCAAATTGTAAAGAATAAACATTTACCTTTAAATAATTACCAAGACTGCCTAAATCTAATTCTTTTATCACCACCAAATTAGAGAGGACAACATTCTAAAAAATGTGACTGGGACTACATTCGTGGGTACTGAACTGGAAGTAATCATTGCTACCCGAGTCCAGATAGGCTATGCATGGCAGCCAGTATAACTGATGGAAGAAGAACTAGGGAAAACCCCGATGAGAACCACTGACCTACAGGAAGCTGTTGACAAGCTTTCTCACCTACACTGACCGAGCCTAAGAGTCGAACCAACACAGACGGAGGTGAGATAACAGTGATCGGTAAAGGCGAATATTTTAGACCACTCGGCCATCCGGAGCCTCGGGTATGAAAATCCAAATGCACGAACTCAACTTACAATTGCCTTTGTGACAGTTCTTACTCGAGAAGGGCTTAAACTCAAGGATAGAGGGAAAAATTGAGAAGTGTGGGGATACATGTTTTAAAAATACAGATTTCAATTTCAAATAACCTGATGTGTGAAACAGTTGGAATGATGCACAAATAAATTTCACCATAATCGATCAAAGAAATTGTAATTATCTAATTTAATGAAAGTGACGATCAGTTAATCAGAACAGCATAAGATATATCTAAACCAAATGTTGCATGCAGCTTTGTACTGGTGAGACCTTGAACAAGTTTAATTTTTAGCTTTTGGACATTTTGGATATTTATAGGAGTTATTGCTCCTGATTGCCCATTCTCACACGTCCTAGATTTCTACAGTATAATTTTACTAGGGACTGTGGGATTTTCAGCTGAAGTTAGCATGTAATTTTAATGTCCTACTATGACAGCGGTAGATGCATATTATAGTATCATTGGGGCCCCGAGTGGCCAAGTGGTCTAAAGCGCTCTCCGTTACGGATCACTGCCATCTCACCTCAGTCTGCGTGGGTTCGAGTCTAGGATTCGGCGAATGTGGATATGTGAGAAAGCTTGCCAGTAGCTTCTCGTGGGTCGGTGGTTCTTTCCTGGGATTTCCCGGTTTCTTCCTCCACCATTAATACTGGCCGCCATGTATAGCCTATCGTGTGCTGAAAAATGGCGTTAAGCCCCACAACAACACCAACAACAACAACAAAATAGTATCATTATTGTTCTTCTGTCTATAGGCCTATCACGCCATACATAAAGATGGAGTTTTCAAACTGGTAAGTTATGCCGGTACTAGTTTCTGAAACTAAGCATCAGTGTGAAAACAACAAGGTACATTATTGACAAATCAGGTGCAAAGTCATATATATATGCCAGAGAGCAAATGACACAACTCGTTTTATCTTCATGCCCTACTCAGTCGTGTCATTAAGGTTTTCTTTAAGGTCATTTCAGGGAGTGTGGTTGGCCTCATTTCTAGTTATTCGTGAGACTTTGCATGAATTTAATTTCATGGATTAAACGCTGCATTGAATAGCCCATATTTGCCCATGCAGCATAACTTTATCAAAGATTCTTCGATGGAACTAAATTTGGTACGCGCTATATAGTAATGACGTGTCCGGTGAATTTCATGTTGAGCTTTCTCCGTCTTAATATAGAGAATTTATGGTCCCAGCTTCTATTCCCCCTCCCCCGACTAACTTTCAGAGCTTTCCTTTACTTTTGAATGTTACCTTCGATTCAGCCTGATACGCAACTTTTTACTGATGAAATATTGGATGGTTTTCATGTTAGCCATCTACTTCCTATGCTGTTTATTGTAAAGATATAATATCATTAATTAGTATAGAGGTGGCCCCCGTTTTCAAACTTAACTTTGTTTATGTATCTGTGTAGTACCAATAATCATTTATTTATTTACAAAGTTCCTCACTTTAAGACCCAAACATGGCTAATAGAGTTCTTTGCAATTTGCCTGTTATTAAAGTTCTTCCTGTGGTCAAAGCAGGTCGAACATTGTTGTCTTTTACTTTGCTTCAGTAAATTTAAGTTATGTAAGGTCTATTTTGTAAATGTTTGTGATATGGTAATTATAGAATGTTCTTCAATATTTGATTGGTTTTATTTAACATATGAATTGCTCCTCAGTTGACCTTACGTTTGATTTTATTGCTTTATTTAGTACAACATTTATATGAAGACTGAACAATATTCTTCCTTGTTTTATACTAATTTATATTATCATTTTGATCACCATATCAGTATCATGGATACTTCGAGGTTAGTAATCTGGAGATTTTACCCTGCATTGAGAAAATTTGATTAAAAAAATTATAACGAGCTCAAAGTAAATTAATAGCTTGTAAAGTAAAAACTACTAATATGTTCATTTATTTGTACTTCCTTATAAATGAATATGTTCCGCGCCATTAATAACATCGTGTTGACTTGGGCAAATATAATGGAGGGGCAATCCAACACTAATGAAATACTGGGAAAAGCAAACTTAGTGACTTTCATTTGTGTGTGTGTGTGTGTGTGTGTGTGTGTGTGTGTGTGTGTGTGTGTGTGTGTGTGATTTGGATTTTTAACGTAGCTTTAACAATTTTTCAGTCATATCGCTACGATGTCTGCAGTGTGGCAGTTTATAGTTATGTCTAGCACTGGGGCATCATGTCGCAGACCTGTAGCATGATGTCCTACCCAGTAACATTATCCTGACACCAGGCCGACCAGTCCTAACACTAACCTCTTAATGCTGAGCGCCAAGCGAGGCAGCTGTTAATACCATTCTTTTGGTAAATCTTTTGGTATGACTCGGCCGGGGATCGAACCCACGACCTCCCTCATCCGAGGCCGAAGCTCTGATCACTAGGCCACCGGAGCGGTTACTTTCATTCAATACTGTATTCTACATTCCAATGGATTTTAAAGACACCACATCAGGCTTTTATTTAATGTATGTGTGATTTTGATTGAAAAGTGCCTTTCTCAATTCCGAAATGGCTACCACAAATGCCATGTTAAAATCATGTTGCTGAAGAACGCAGGAGATGGTTTCAGGAACGGTGTAACGAAAGAAATGAGTTATTGTTAATTCTTTTTAGGGTCTCTTGTTTCAGTTTACCTTTCAGTCTAGGAAATGAAAATGATCCAGTGGAGCTGGCAGTCGCTCTTGATACACACATCTGAATTATGGTCGAGATGTATTCTCTTGAACCCATCAATCATGCACCTAAATTAATAGAATTAAAGGTTGTTTAAACATTACCTAAGATATATAATGTGTGTTTTCAAATAACTAGGGTTTCCAGTTAGGAAGCTGGAAAATGCTAGTGCATAACTTTTAATGACTTCCTATGCTATCTTCCTAAGTCTAATACAAATGCTGCTGAGCAGTTGTGACCATCTTGAAACTCTTGTTATCTCTACTCCCATTGAAAGAATGTTTGTATCGATTTAGGATGGTTGTATCGATTTGGGATTTTCATTAAAGACCCCTCATTTCCGTAGTGAATAGCAGACACAAAATCATATTAGCTACTGTTAGTCAATTAAGAACTCTTGGAGTGGTGGCTGTTTATTTCTGAGAGCCGTTATCTGAATTGCATCTTTGATAAATAACCGTATTAAACTGTCCAGGGATGATGGTATTCCATCAGCATTACTGGTGAGGCTATGTGATACGCGACTGTTTACTTTTCATGTAGGTTACATGTTATAGGTATATAAGGCAGATATCACTCTCCCTTTTTCCTTCACAGTATTTACTGGACATCATGTTCTTATAGGCACTATCAGGTGGAGAGTTGGTGTGTAAAATATAATTTTCGTGTGATACGTTTTGTTCCGGCAAATGTGACCAAGGGGTTTCAAATTTGTGCAATGGTGCCTGTCCATAGTCAAATATGGCGGTTCTTAATAAAAAAAGGAAATACTTCTAACAAACCACTAAACAGAATTTGACCAAGTTTGGAAGAAAGCTTTCTTGAGAGAAAGGTTTTCAAATTTCTTTTAACAAATTATGTGAATCTGTTATCAAATGTTGTTGCAGTTAGTAAAAATAGAAATACATTTAAACGATTTCTAAGTGTTTTAAACGTCTGTCAACAGAATTTGACAAAATGTCATACAAAGCATACCTGTATTTGGAGCTTTGAAATAATTATATTCTAATGATGCCTGTCTGCAAGGAAAATATGATTGCCGTTATTAAAAATAGAAAAATAACTCTTGTAAACAACCACTAGACAGAATTTGACATCTCTTTAGAAAGCATCCTGAAATAAAGGCAAAGGATGCAGATATGCCAGAAAATCTACTGACAATAGAAAAGCCTTGACACTATCTTTTTTCAAAAGAAGTTGAGGAGAATTTGACACAATTTGACAGAAATCACCCTAGAATAAAGGTTTTCTGATTTATGCAGATAATGTTGATCTACCGTTAAATATGGCCACCATTGTTGAAAATAGAATACTCTTTCACTCAAGCTTCTCAAAACCGCTGAACAAAATTTTAATAGTTTCGAACGAAAGCGCCCTTTCGTATGATCTTTAGCCTTTTTAAAGAAACATGCTTAATAAATATCAAGTATAGTTATCATTAATGCAAAATGATAAAGAGAAATGATAACGTGCCGTCAAGTTTGGGAGAAGATGTAGAAACTGGAGATACCTTAAAACAGTTATTTTAGGAACATGTGCAGTCAGCAACATTAACATACTCGCCAGGGAGTGGCGCTGTAGCTCACTTGGTAGAACGTCGTAATTGAAGGGCTTTAAGGTTCGATACCCACACAGGCCAGCCCTCGTCGTTTGCCGCACTTAACTCCCATATCCTAGGCATATCCTAAGCATAAGGTGGCCAGTAACGTGTTAAAAGTGCTTTTCAACTCTCCCCTCTCTCCCGACCCAGATTTATTAGCTAGCTGCTGTTTGATTATTAGACTGGTAAATCGAGAAGATGAGCATTACCAGTTCAACATGTTTCAGGTGCACAGATCCATAATCTTCTGTGCTGCAACCAGAGTCAAGTTAAATTTTGCTGCGGATGTAAAGATGGTGTTTGTCGTTTGTTGCTTATTATAAAATACCGGATGTTCTCGTGTATGACTCGGATCCTATTGCAACAATATGCCGGCAAATCCGGTCTATGCTACTTGTCACGATTAATAAGTGGAACAAACAACATAAACTCTCATCTGTCTCTGCTTATGCGATGCAAATCACGGTCTGTGATGTTTGCATTTGGACCCGATCTTAAGCCGAGTATATATGGTATGTTGAAAATGATATGTTTTAATGGCAGTAATACAATACCTGCCACTATTGCACTGGTTTCTTTTTTCAGGGACGCAAGTTTCCACGTCCAAGCTAAGAATGCCACTCGTCTAGTAAGCATGGAACGTTCTAAAACACTAGAACAAAAGGAACGCACTCCATGCCTGACTCCTACGTTATTAGCACTCTCTACATGGGAAGATTTTACGCGGTAGACGTGCAAATTCGCTCGGAGCAAATTACCTTCATGTAGATACGTATTTTGGCATTTCAGTTAAATTTTTGTAGTAATCTAGTGCTAATCCACTTAGTTATTTCTGCAAATGAGTTGGTATTGTGCTCTCTCAGTAAATATTAGGTGGTCTTTTTGCACCCAGCTAATCAAGCGGCGCTTTAATAACTTGTATTCTTACTCTGGGTAGGTGATATCCTTTATTATAGTTTCCGATTTTTCATTTAGCATAGCTATTCATGTCCGTAATATAGTTGCATAAATGTTCTCTTTCAGATTATAATGTCTCCAGGTGTGGGAATAGGAGGGATCCGTGGGATCCTCACACGACATGCTAATCGTATAATGGTTGTATGCGTACAGCCCGTCTTCCTTCTCCTTTTCTTTCGACGATCCACCAGGGAATAATAATAATAATGAAACTTCACTTCCTGACGTTCGATCCGATATCGTCACTGCCAGTGGTAGTCCGATCTGTGTTTTCTCCTAAGGGAGGAAAACGTGAAGAGTGTGAGTCACAGCAACCTCTCAAGGATTGTGTTCCTACGAAGGTGACGAGATTGTCGCGTCCTCCTGAGAAGGTAGTGCAGTCATTTCACTCATAATAACTCTGATATGATCTCGTACATCAGATAGTTGTCATAGGATTGGTCGTTTTCAATCTAGGGAAAGAGATCGGGTTAATATTCCCCCTTGTCTCCAAGCTACAGATAAGCCCCAATGAAGATAAGAATCTGTCTATAGTCGTCCGACTAGGTTAGAGGGTCGGATCAACATGAGTCTCCCACTCACTCGGTTCTGTATGTTTCCTTTCAATCCCTACGGGCTGTGGGAATGCCACTTTCTAGGAAGTGAGTCTTCCATCCCCTGCATGGTGCTATGAATGTCTCGGCTTTGGCTTCAAGGCAAACAAGAAGTTACAAGTTGCAGATCTGATTCGCCTTCTCCGGCCGAGGATGATATCCCTCTTAGGCGTCACCCCGTCACCCCTACTCCCCCCATGAGGGGCTGCAGAATGAGAATATATTACACCGTCTCCATAGCAGCATAGAGACAATTGGAGGGAAAGTCCTGTCCCTCCACTGGAGCGAGTACTGGACGATGACGTTCTTTGCTAAAGAATCGATGGGGCCGTTCCCTCCTACTCCTACCTTGTGTATACAGTCTCCCTCCACTTGTCGGGACTGGATTTGGAGGAGGAATAACTCTACACATTTGTTTAGGTGATAAATGAAGTCTACCATGTTATTCTCCCGACCTTGACAACATCTATTTATAGATGAAGTGCAATCTACAGGCCCTGTAATATCTTAAAATAGAATCTCTACCCGTGTACAAAATTAGTTATGTTGTTGTTGTTGTTGTTATAGGGTTTAACGCCATGTTTCAGCACAAGATAGGCTATACATGGCGGCCAGTATTAATAGTGGAGGAAGAACCCGGGAGAACCCGGAAAGAACCACCGACCCACGAGAAGCTACCGGCAAGCTTTCTCACATAACCACATTGGCCGAGCCCGAGACTCGAACCCACGCAGACAGAGGTGAGATGGCAGTGATCCGTAACGGTGAGCGCTTTAGATCACTCGGCCACTCGGAAAATTAGTCACGTAATATTTTATTTTTTAGATAATCACTACAATTTATGGTCATAATAAAAAATTACACGTAATATAGTCACGTGCGAAGATTTTAAAAAGTATGTATGTAGATAGATAGATAGATAGATAGATAGATAGATAGATAGATAGATAGATAGACCACTATGACATTAGATGTGGGGACTTGCGATCCAGAAAATGAAAGCAATGCAACAATGGCAGGCCAATATTACATAACTAAATGTTTTACTCCCCAGCCCCCAAAACAAAAGGGAAAAATAGAAAAAATCTTACAAATTTTCAAATGCATGGAAATGTCCATACCTGATTTTTCCAGTTGTAATTACAGGTTTTCTTGTATTTTTCGGAGTAAATCTAAAAGTTCATCATGTCTGTTATCTATAACAGTTCTTTCAAGGCTTTTTATGGGCAAAAGTTATTAAAGTCAATTTCTCAATTTAGAACTAAAAATAGTGACAGTTCCTCTGATTGTACAGAGTGGAAAGGTGGTTTTGACAAGGACAAGTACCCAGTTCTTAAGAAAACCTTTAAATTAAAACGTTACAACTTGCGTGTGCAGAGATTACTCTATTGTCTGGAAAGTCCATTAGAATTGTTAGATCCAAAATTTCATGTCAGTCATCTTTGCCACAATAGACAGTGTCTGAATTTGGAACATTTGTCTTATGAACCTGCTGCTGTGAATTCTCAACGCAAAGCTTGTGTATCAGAAGGAAAGTGTTTGGGGCATAAGCCTTTCAGGAATTGTTTACTGCAAGGTAAGACAGTTTGTGTTCTGTGCTAGAGGAATTTTTTGTTCAAGTGTTTGTGTGTTGTTACTATAGTTCAATCACTTTTACTCACCCAATTTTAGCCTTGCTGTATCATAACCAACTATTGCATCCTTTCCCATGTTGTGAAGTTCCTATTTTATCCATTTCTTTAAATGAATAAATTTATGCCATATTTAAAACTGTCTTTTAATATATCAGGTTTTCTATTGTATACCCTTTGTGTGTGTTTAATATAGAATAATATTCTTTTCAAGCCCTAGTTAGGCGAAATCAAGACGTAGCTGACATAAGTTCTGCTGGCAGCATTATCATCATTAGTCCTTTTACTGTTGGATTAAAGTTTTTCTTTTACATCTATTTTCTACCCCCTGCAGTGGAATTTGTTTATATTTGATATGAACCTAAGGCTGATGGCTTGATGACGCGTTTGATCTCAGGATCAAGGTCACATTCACAGAAAATTTGCATCAAGATTTTAGTTATTAGTTAAAGTTTTTTTCTTTCCCTGATATATATCCTAAATTTAAGACCATTTATTCTATGACATGCACAATTGCGCTTTTTTCACTTCTGCGACATTGTCACAGTAATACACAGTTTACAAATAAGAGTTTTGGTCAAAAAATTTTATTTACTAAGATGTCCTCAACCCATTAATGGATTCTCTTCATACATAAGTGAGTCATTATGAAGCTAAGACAATTCATTCTGTAATCTTGCTGACTCAGATTTTGACCTTGGAGACAAGTTAAAATGTTTTACAGGAATCCCATGATAATGCACTCAATCTGCACTCTTTGACCTTCTTACCATGATGCATCAGTTGAGTATTCTGGGTTCTGAGCAGAGAAGGAAATAAAGGAACGACTTTCATAAAACTTGGAGAAATTTCTGAATCTTAGTTCTGAATTGCATCATCTTTGTGCACAAAAAAGATTCATGATTATTCCAAGGAACCCGATGAACATGTATGTAGGTATTATATTATATGTACTTTAAACACTTTTGTGCTGATGGAGAAGTTAGGTTGGCATTGACTGTCCCATGTACTGATGCATAAGTTAGGTTGGCATTGACTATCCCATGTACTGATGCAGAAGTTATGTTGGCATTGACTATCCCATGTACTGATGCAGAAGTTAGGTTGGCATTGACTATCAGATGTACTGATGGAGAAGTTAGGTTGGCATTGACTATCCCATGTACTGATGCATAAGTTAGGTTGGCATTGACTATCCCATGTACTGATGCAGAAGTTAGGTTGGCATTGACTATCAGATGTACTGATGCAGAAGTTAGGTTGGCATTGACTATCCCATGTACTGATGGAGAAGTTAGGCTGGCATTGACTATCCCATGTACTGATGCATAGGTTAGGTTGGCATTGACTATCCCATGTACTGATGCAGAAGATAGGTTGGCATTGACTATCAGATGTACTGATGCATAAGTTAGGTTCGCATTGACTATCTCATGTACTGATGCCATGTACTGATGGAGAAGTTAGGTTGGCATTGACTATCCCATGTACTGATGGAGAAGTTAGGTTGGCATTGACTATCCCATGTACGGATGGAGAAGTTAGGTTGGCATTGACTATCCCATGTACTGATGGAGTAGTTAGGTTGACATGGACTATCCCATGTACTGATGGAGAGTTAGGTTGGCATTGACTATCCCATGTACTGATGGAGAAGTTAGGTTGGTATTGACTATCCCATGTACTGATGCAGAAGTTAGGTTGGCATTGACATCCCATGTACTGATGGAGAAGTTAGGTTGGCATTGACTATCCCATGTACTGATGGAGAAGTTAGGTTGGCACTGACTATCCCATGTACTGATGGAGTAGTTAGGTTGACATGGAATACCCCATGTACTGATGGAGAGTTAGGTTGGCATTGACGTCCCATGTACTGATGGAGAAGTTAGGTTGGTATTGACTATCCCATGTACTGATGCAGAAGTTAGGTTGGCATTAACATCCCATGTACTGATGGAGAAGTTAGGTTGGCATTGACTATCCCATGTACTGATGCAGAAGCTAGGTTGGCATTGACATCCCATGTACTGATGCATAAGTTAGGTTGGCATTGACTATCCCATGTACTGATGGAGAAGTTAGGTTGGCATTGACATCCCATGTACTGATGCAGAAGTTAGGTTTGCATTGACATCCCATGTACTGATGCAGAAGTTAGGTTGGCATTGACGTCCCATGTACTGATGGAGAAGTTAGGTTGGCATTGACATCCCATGTACTGATGGAGAAGTTAGGTTGGCATTGACATCCCATGTACTGATGCAGAAGTTAGGTTGGCATTGACATCCCATGTACTATTTTCGAAAATGCTTTAGCATCAACCTTAAACTTGAGCTGAGAAAAATAAATTGTGAAATCCCAATCTTATAAAAAATAAATTGTGTAATCCCAATCTTAAAAAGAAATCTTTTTAGTTATTTGTTGGACATCACACAGTGTTGTAGGTACCTTGTCTACCTTGGTGCAAGTTTTAACTTTTGGGCTGGTGCTCTAAGTTTAATGGGTAGTCCGTCCCTGCATATTATTGATATCATATATCTCCATCCCAATGTACTCGTATCTGGTTCAGCAGAGGAACGATTTATGCGAAAGATATTGATTGACTATATCACATAGATTTTAGATACACCCCCGCCTCATCTACCTGGCTGACAAAAATACATTTCTAATCCACTGCAACACAGAACACTAATTCAGAGTAACGTGTTTTCATTGACCGCCATGTCCTCAGTCTGGATACCTTTCAAGCAATACTTGCTTGTTGGACGTAAAAAGCAACAGTCTACGTGCAATGGTTTCTTGAAACAAAATGGAAATTTCTTTATACTTTAATCTTGCCTGGACATTTGGTGATGCATGTTTCTCCAGGACAATTCGCGGAGAGGTAGTTTTAATTATGTGATCTTGTGATGACATCGTACAAAGTGGAGGTATTGCAATACAACTTAGGCTCAGGGACCTGGGAATTTGTATACTAAAAGACTTTTATGATGAATGAAAATGAGGCGGATGTGCACTGTAGCATCCAAAATGGCCATTATGTTGTCCAGCTGATAAATCTATTTATTGCTACTTCTCAGGAAGATAGACCTATATCGACACGGAGTTTAAAAGACTTCTTATGATATGTAAATGGCAACTTTCTTATGATATGTAAATGGCAACTTTCTTATGATATGTAAATGGCAATGTATTGCAGTATATTTGTTTACTGTCTACAATCTTTGATCATTGGATTTAAGTACTGCATAAAACAAAATAAGCATAATGATTGCTTTCATAATTCGTAATCCATGTCACGATTGATTTTTTAGTATTCTACTGCTGCACTCATAAACATGTATACTCGATAGCAGCAGTAGAATTCTCAGAATCAAGTGTCAATTAAAATTATGAAGGTAATCGTTATCTTCATTTGATTTTTGATGCAGAAATTTTCTAAAGCAATACTGATAAAACTGGTTACACACGAGTCCCATAAAGAGCAGTTTTAATTATCGTGACCAGGAAAGGTGTATTTTCATACTGTTATAAGGAATTATGAGAAGAGACAATAGTGCCGCACACTGCCAACAGAGGCATTTCACACTGCCAACAGACATTAGTCCCACACTCTGCCAACAGTCATTCCACACTGCCAACAAACAGTAGTGCCACACACTGCCAAAATACAGCAGTACTGCATACTGCCAACAAACAGTAGCGTCACACACTGCTAACAGATAGTAGTGTCACACACTGCCAACAATCATAACAGACAGGAGTGCTACAAACTGCTAATAGTCATTCCACACAGCCAACAAACATTAGTGCTACACACTGCCATTAGAGAGCAGTACTGCACACTGCCAACAGACATTAGTGCCACACACTCCCAACAGACAGTAGTGCTGCACACTGCCAACAGACAGTGGTGTCACACACTGCCAACAGACAGCAATACTGCACACTGCCAACAGACAGAAGTGTCACACACTGCCAAAAGACAATAGTACCATACACTGTCAACAGACTGGTGCCACACTGCCAATAGACAGCAATACTGCACACTGCCAACAGACAGTGGTGTCACACACTGCCAACAGACAGCAATGCTGCACACTACCAACAGACAGTAGTACCACACACTGCCAACAGACAGCAGTACTGCACACCGCCAACAGACAGTAGTGTCACAAACTGCCAACTTTATCGTAAAGATTTTAAATAATCACGTCATAAAATTATTGTTTCTTCATTAGAATTTGCTGTAGATTGCTCTTTTCAACCATACAGGTGGATTCCTTATTGGCATGCCGAGTGTTTTAATCAGTTGTGTTTTGGCATGCACCATCGAATTAACTGGTGGTTTAAGAAACAAACTTGTGCAGTTTACATTTATTTCAACATCTGTAACAGATGCTAAAATGGAAAGAGAGTCCCACATCTGTTAGAAGGAATAAAAATGGAAAGGGAGTCCCACATGCTGTAGATAATTTTCTATTGTTTAGATTCTACATATCAATCCAGCTTTAAAGAAATTAAATTTAGCTCTGTTTTGCACAGTTTGACTCTTCATTAAGAAAACGTACATGTATTAATAACTAAAAACCTGTATAGCGTGAAAAGATGGGTAGCCAAACCCATCAGATACAAGTTTTCGTGTCTTCCCCAAAGATGTTAAAAGCAAAACGAAACTTTAACCAACCCTGACAATGACATTATGTCCATTGGAATCGTGAAGACTATCTCAGTAATTTCATATGTTACGTATATGTAATTTAATTGCTTGTGTCTTTGTTTTAAATTCTTTTTTATTTTATTTTTATTTCATTACGTGTTATGATAACTTTATTCACTGCATTTGACATTCTTCTAGAAAAATTAAGTTCAATTCTAGTAAATCATCACTATTGCTACATTGTATTTTAGCTGACCTAGTTCCTGACCTTGGCTCAGAATTCGTAAACACAGAGTGAAAATCATTGGTCGTAATCAAGGTCATTCTTGGCTTGCGTCAGCTCTGTTGTAAACAACCTTTTTTATTTATTTTATTATTGAATCTTATAGTAAGATTCGTTCATTACAATCGAACCTGTAAATAGCCTACGTGCTAATTGCCATATTATTTTACTGCACTGTTCGAAGTAAGTGACCACGTGACCCATCACGCGGGACTGAAATTGCGTTTTAGTTGGGTTTAGTACTCATATCTCAATGATTTTAATTCAGTTGTAGTTTACACCTTCAGAGCCCAAGGTTTTTTATTGTTGATGCTAGTTTGATTTAAAATTCTTCTATTTTTTGGATTTAATAATTTATATTCCCTGGAAAATACCAGTGCTTCTAAATATTCTTGGACAAAGACATTTAGTGGAAATTATTCGGAATTCTAAAGCCGGAATTATATTCTTGATGACTCAGCAAAGAACTGTTGACACATCATCACAAAACTGGTTATTGAAGACGTCATCGCTTTCCATCTTGGAACTTCATCGAGATTCGAACCTGGATTCAATTAGAACATTTTAGAGATGGGACTTATATTTTAAATTCTAGGGTTAATTTTTGGGTTAGATTCACAAACCGTAAGTCCATTTTCATATTTTTGCCTTGTTTTCTAGGGAAATAAATTATTTTGTTAAATTTACAAAGCTTGTTGGCTTCTCTCTTTTCTTTGTTACTTTGTACGAGCCTAGTCACGTAACACACAACATCCAGAAATAGATAATACCACTCCTGTACACCATTATGGCTTCCTTCGATATCCATTCCAAACTTATCTTGTAAAGACATATTGAAGAACACTGAATTCTAGAAATTTAGTACTAATACATGGTGTGATCATTCAATGAAATTAATCATTATTCTTGGAAAGAAGCAACAGATTTCCAACAAGCTATCAAAGGTCTTCAAACAGTTACAGAAATATGAAAACATTTCCTTTAGCTGAAGCTCTCCTATTAACCTCGCTCTCTTCGAAGTAAAGGAAGGCTATAATAACAGCCACAGCATTGTTGTCTGCACATGTAACTGTATATAGACGGGTAGTCCATTTATTTACACACTAGACTTGGGTACCACATAAAGTTTGTGCCGCGGTACATCTTGGTATTTCCAGACCTACTGCAATACGTACGACGGTATACCGCAGTTATATTAGGGATCAACAATTCAAAGTTCTGGAGCAGGGGCCTGACACTTTTTTTTTTATATTAATATCCATCTATCAATATCTGGAAAAATATCTTCCTCTGATTTATCGCAAAATAACACCATATTATATCCATGATATTATTTGAAGAAAAGAGATTATCTTGACAGAAAAGAAAAGAAAATAACTCAGCTGAAAAAAAATCACAGCCCCAACCCCAAACCACCCCGAAAATTAAATGGCCAGTACCTTTTAATAGATGAATTTTTTATGTGTATGTTAATCATTTTAAAGCTGCAACCTAAAAGATGTAACTAATGTGGGATGATGAAAGTTTCACTATAGCTGATACTGTGGAAGACATCTTGCTGACATTAAAGAGTCGATTGATAAAATTGGAAGTGTTGATGCTGAAGCCTGCAATTTTCAAGCTACACTACTGATACAACAGGCAGGGAAACTTTTGAGTGGGATGCCAACACCCGGGGAAGATATTTATCAGATAGGTCCATTAAACTTTAAACACACTTCCTTAACAAACAGGAAAATAGCATGTGGACTTGAGAAATTACAACAAGTGCGCTCCTGAAAATAGTCGGATACTCATCAGTCTTACAATATACTTACCACATTCGCATATGCTAGTAAATAAGTTAAACATGGCATGTAGTGGTGGTGGTGGGGGGTGTTTTGTATTTGGCCGGAATATATTTCGCAACATTTCATAGGGCCACCGCGATGGCGTACGTGACACGGGTCGACCATATGATTATAAGATCATAACTATAATTATATCTGTAATACTGAACATTAATTTGTGACATTTACTAACGGTTGTTTTTCTTGAAAAAAAAAAAGATGTTTAAAACTATTTTGTCATGAATAATAAAAACATAATGTTAATGTCATTTACGTCATAACAAGATTCCTCGGGAACATCCATACATTCCATACTGACATAAACTATGGACGTACCGGTACAGTGAAAAAGTATTATGGTAGGTACCACTGGAAAAAATATCATGGCAAACTGGTTTACCGGAAATAGCGCACACCAGTACTAAACACAAACACATATACATGTAGAATGTGTTAGACTCTTATGAATATCTAGTTATTTCAAGTGTAAGTAAAATCCATCCGTTTTGCAAACCTTGCAAATTCTAATGGTAAGTGGTATTGCCAACAAGTTTTTGATTTTTTTTTTCTCGCTTAAATGTTTCTTTTCTTACTTATCTGGGTTTTTTATTGTTTTGTTTTTTCCTTTTCTTCTGTAGCTAGGTTATGCCCACTGCGTTTGGTACATAACAGTCTTGTATTTGCGATGTATTTTTAATATGAATCTTTTGTGCTTCAGGACTCCAAAGGGTGAGAATTACAAATTACACTACGAACTGCACGACAATAGTAACAAAAAGAGAGAGCTATGTATTTACGAACCCCAGACTAGAGATTATTTAATAGTCCATCTGTTTTACAAACATACTATTGCATTCAGATATGACTTTTTAATAAAATATCACCTAAATTATTTCACACTAATTCTAAACACCGTTCAAATACACTTTGCTACAGATGCGCTGCACAGGAGTGTAGAGGTCCTTTAATGCTGTAGGGGGATAATGTTTAGTAGGACAAAACGTGCTTCGTTGACAGATATCATACATCTGAGTTAAAGTTATTGTAAACAACATCATGCCGTGAATTCTATGAATATTGAGATAGCTGGCAAAACTCCCATCTCAATGACTTTCAGGGTATAGGACAAAGTAATCAATCAGAGACCTATATTGATGAAATTCTATGCAGACCTGTCCTGTCAGATGAAATTCTGTGCGGATCTATCCTGATAAAATTATATGCAGACCTATCCTGATGAAATTCTATGCGGACCTATCCTGATGAAATTCTATGCGGACCTATCCTGATGAAATTCTATGCGGACCTATCCTGTCCGTTGAAATTATATGCAGGCCTATCCTGTCCGATGAAATTCTATGCAGATCTAACCTGATGAAATTCCATGTAGACCTATCCTCTCAGATGAAATTCTGTGCTGACCTATAGTGATGAAAATCTGTGTAGACCTATCCTGATGAAACTCTATGCAGACCTATTCTGTCAGATGAAATTTTATGCATACCTACCCTGTCAGAAGAAATTGTGTCCCGATATCATTTCAGAAGAAATTCTATGTAGACCTATCCTGTAAGATGAAATTCTATGCTAACCTATCCTGATGAAATTCTATGCAGACGTACCCTGTCAGATGAAATTCTATGAAGACCTATCCTGTAAGATGAAATTCTATGCTAACCTATCCTAATGAAATTCCTTGCAAACCTATCCTGTCAGATGAAATTATATGCAAACCTATCCTGTCAGATGAAATTATATGCAGACTTATGCTTTCACCCACAGAAATAAGTATTGGAATGATATTCTATGGGGGGGGGGGGCAGCTGGCTATGTGGTCTCAGTGGCGTCACTAGGGAGGTGCGGACCGCACCAGATGACACCGTCAGAGGGGGTGACACAAAAATGACTGTACAAATTTTGAATTTTTGTACAGGAAGGAGGTCCATGGGGTGACACCAGGAGTTACTGCACATGATTGTCTATAAAATTTTTGAATTTTTGTGCCGGAATTGTGCCCATCGGGGTGACACCATGAGTTACCGTGCATGACTGTGTATAAAATTTTTGAATTTTTGTGCCGGAAGGAGGTCCATCGGGGTGACACCATGAGTTACCGCACTGGATGACACCAACCCTAGTGATGCCACTGTGTGGTCTAATTCACTCGCCTTTGTAGATCGCTTACATCTCACCTGTGTCCACTTGTGTTTCAGTTTAGGTTTGATCAACATGGGTATATAGACAAAGCTTGCCAGTTGCTTCATGTGGGTTGGTGATTCTTCCTAGTGTCCTCCTCCTCGGATCTTCCTGGACCAAACATACCGGTGGCCATGTATAGTATATCGTTTGCTGAGAAATAGTGTAAAATTGCCACAAAATGCAGATTTCTTTATAAATTTCAGACTATGCTGCATGTGACGGAATCAATATTTCTTTTTAAGGAAGTTGCTTAGCTTGAATTATACTTATTGATGGCTTATACATTGACATGTTCTGTTTCATGTTGTTGCCTTCTTGAATATCTGCTGACAAAATGTTACAGCCATGATGAACAACAGGTCAAGTCTGAACCAAGCTTGCTAACAATATGTTCATAAGGTTATAGGGACGTATGCTCATAACTGCAATAAATGTACAAGTTATATTTGCCACAGAAAAATTGTTAGCTGACATATCTCTTTCACCTTTCATGAGCATATTTACAAGAACTTTGTTCACCTCGGGACCAATAGGGTTGTTTAGCGAGCTCAAAATACCGTATGATGTCATTTACCCACTGGGCATTGCGCCATTAGCAATATCGTTTTCGGAAAAAACATATGATACAGCGTTCAGTAAATGTTATTGTTGTTTTCATCCTTATCAAAGTTATAGCTTTGCGTGTTGTCGAAATAGTTGTTGTGAAACAATGTTGTTATGGAAATTGGGATGTTCTGCCTCTATACATTATTTTTCCCTGCAAAGATATAATAATAATAATAATAATAATAATAATAATAATAATAATAATAATAATAATTATTATTATTATTATTATTATTGTTGTTGTTGTTATTGTTTTTATAATCTGATCTTTATACGATTCACTTATAAATATCTGGATGTGAATTACAAGAACGAAATACATTTTAATAATAAAAATTGTTTAACCATGCCAATTTTTATAGAGTAAGGCAAACTAACTATTTCAAATTCGGAAAAATCACGTGATTTTAACTGACAGTAAAAATGTTTCCCCGTGTTAGTGCACAAGCTATTCCATCATTTAATTACCATTATGTTACAGAAATGATACAAAGACTCAAGGGGCTGTTCTCATAAATAGACTGCAAGTTTACATATCCTTTTAACAAGCACTTTAATAAAGATAATATGTTGACTGACATGCGGGCGGGAGGAGGGGTCGGATCCAGCGGAGTGCGTACGTTATTTCAAAACCGGAATATTTCGTACCCCGCATTTCTACACGTGTTATTGTATTTTCCGTTAACATTAGTTGAATTATTATTATTATTATTATTATTATTATTATTATTATTATTATTATTTATAAATAAGGCAAATTTTAACATGGTTGAAAGAACAATAAAAGAATACAATCAGAAAAATTAATAACGAATCTAAATTGGATCGAAAAATAACAGTTTGTGTACATAAGTATTGTAGTGCATTATTACGTCAGAAATATAGGTTTGTAAATAGTGTTAAAGAATAGAACAGAACATCCGTTGTATATAGTGGCGTAACTATGTCACCACGGGCCCAACAACAAACTTTTTGTACCGCCCCTCCCCCCTTACTGCCTCTTTAATTTTTTATTTTTTTCCTGGTTGGGCCGGGCCCCTTAGCATGGTTGTACCTGCTACTACGGTAGTTACTCCACTGCAAAACAACCTTTTATCACATAGTCGGTACACTTTGCCTACAGTGTGTGCAGTTTCATATTTTTGATATTATACATGTGAACATATCACTTTATGTGATTCTGATTGGTCCAGATAAGCCCATGAAATTATTGTGCAGTATTCTCTCTACTCATTGGCTGCGATCGTGGGAAAACTTTTTTAACCCCGCCTTCTGGAATTGTTTGTTTTGAATGAACATTTTTGGCCGCCATTTTTTGATTCGACTCGCGAAAGGGAATTGGGAAAAAATGGTCTCGTCCAGTCGAAATATTGCCAATTTACCCCCACAGGGGTTTGTAATGTTATGTATAACATATCATAACATGAAAAATGACAAAAACCCCAAGACAAGAATAATAACAATAAGTAAAACTATTGCATAGATGATAACAAGGGTAGAGGTTGGGATGGATGGGTGGTATATCTGTACCATGGAATCGACTCTATATACAAGCTTGGTTTAAATGTGAACTTACTGAAGTAAATAAATTCACCTTTGGTCACATAAGAATGTAGACATAAACCGATCTCCCCAACTGACAGAACTTTATCCAAAAACAGCATATTTACGCGGTAAATATGTAATTTGAGTCCGACTCAAAAAGAGATTTGTTTACGTCTTCTGTACAATCCAATATTCCAAATCAAATACTGCAAATATCCGGTCACAAATACATTGCCGTGTACGTGTGTATTTCTGCATCCAGTAATCTTCTTCTCACAAAAATATCGCAACAATGTAACGTTTAGATGTGATGTGGAAAATTTCAACGTAAACACTGAAACTGTGCTGTGTAGACCAACCCAACTGGTACTGTGCACCGTATCAAATAATGTGACATCACACGCATTGGACATTTTGTGTTAAAAAATGTGCCTTTTGTAAAATGTTCTGTTTATTTGGAATGACGATTATTCTTTGATTTGTAGTTATCAAAAATGTATAATATACTTTTATTATTTCAACTTTGTTTGGGACTATTTTTTACGCACAACAAATGAAAGTTACAGCGTCTGTCAAAATGAACGAAATTATTCGTTCTTCTTTCTATTTAAATAATTTCCCTTGAAATAAAACTATGTGATAAAAAGAATCTCAAATGGGTAACGATTTAATATTAAATTTATGAAACTCGTTAAATAATATCCAGCTTTTGCTCGCCAAGGCTCGCAAAAGCTGGACATTATTCAACTCGTTTCATAAATTCAATATTAAATCGTTACCCATTTGAGATCCTCTATTTATCACATAGTCGGTACACTTTGCCTATAGTGTGTGCAGTTTAATATTTTTGATATTATACATGTGAACATATCACTTTATGTGATTCTGATTGGTCCAAATAAGCCCATGCAATTATTAAGCAATATTCTCTTTACTGATTGGCTGCGATCATAGGAAAACATTTTTAACTCCGCTTTCTGTATTTTATAATCTAAATAATGAACTGCCCCCCCCCCCCAAATAGTATCTGTCCGAAACTGGAGCTATATTCTATTTTTAGATATGAGGTTGTAATTCGCGACGTCACACGAGGGCCACTGCAAAACAACCTTATATATCAGCATGTGTGTCTTGCACTGACAGATGAATAACTTCCACCTCGGATACTTTATTATCCTCAGGACTCGGCATATACAAATGTGACAAGCTGCAGGTCGTAACCTTGATGGCTGTAACAATGTGGGGAACGGGTGGTAGATATTGTATGTGGGACTACTGCATGTACTCGCTTTTAAATAGGGTCTGTTGGCAAACTGCACAGACCCAGACATGACGTTGCATAATATGGATCTCTGCAGTCTATTAAGAGTAATCAACAGAACAAACAACATAGACCTTGACTTGCTGGTGCATTGTGTGATGTCCAAAGTGAGAATTCAGCTGGGACTGCATGCATAGACACAATAATTAACCAACTGCACTATGCATATTTAAAAAGTAAAAAATGCCAGGTTAAGATAAAAGAAGTTAGCAGAAAAAATGATGCGCATTTTACAAATGAAATATTTAACAAAAATTAAATTAGGTAAAACTCACTTAATAAATATAAACTAATTGAAAGTTTAAGAATGAACATATTCAATTTCTTGAAAGAAAGGAAAATAAATATATTCAATTACCAACTTACTACTTCAACTTTAGTTTGTGTTTTGTTTTCTTACCTGCGGTTGCTGTGAAAAGTTAATCTAGCTGAGTTAAAAGAGACATTCATTGGTTTCTAGTACGTATGTTACAGACACAATCAGCTTTCTTCAGTATTCGAAATTGTAACACATACCAAAATTTATTTGATAAAGTGGGCAGTATGAATTGTGACCTTTGTTGTACGACTCCCCACCTAGATTAAAAAAACGATTCCATTTAAAAACTAAAATCATTTTGGACAATTTGAATTGTAAGCTCAGTTTAGCTTTCTATGTTTGGTTAAAGTTGTACATATAGCATAGAATAAACTTAGAATTTTTGCATGTAATCTATGATCATGTTGATGCTTGTGAGAGTAAGCTATTGAATTGAACTGAATCGTAAGACTCCCACCCACCCGGATGACATGACCAATTTCAGCCAAAATTTAAGATCATTATTTTCATAGTATCCTAAATATGTGATTTCATGAATATTTTAAAACCATTGTGTAGGAAAGAGTTAAATACTGATGGTTTTCGGTAATAATTAGCATCAGTATGCTTTCATTTCATAAACACACGTGGAAGGAGCAATGATGTATTTGCTAAGAGCAAATGTCTGTCAGCTACACCAGACTACGGTTTCCCTTGTCATTGCTAAAGGAGTGGCAAGTCAATAGTGTTTTACAAATGCATTTCTAGTTGATAAAGTAGTGTTAGTTTACAAAATAATGTTTGTTTACTAGATATCATGTTTTTAAATTATTTCTATACTGCAATATCTTTTTTATTCCAGCCTGAATGAGAAGTGCAAGAAACTATTATTATGAACAAGCTGAGAGAAGAATTAAGTATAAGACCTCGATGTATTTGCTAGTAAACGTACATGGTCCCATGAGACAATCTGGAATGCCATTGGATTGTGACAGATGTCTGTGATGCCTAAATTTTGACCTAGATAATAAAGCGTGAATAATTTGTCGTGACAGTAAAACATGTCCTTTACTTTTCCATTTATAGAAGCGCCTGCTCTGAAAGAAGTCATTTAATTTCAGTTCCATATTTAAACTTCCATTAAAAGGACCTCTGCACCCCAGTGGGAAAATCTTATATGTTAGAGTACCTTTAAAGACAAGTCGTACTTACAAACTTTTGTCTTGTTAGTACCGTGAATTTCTAACATCAAACTTACCTCTGTCTCACACAATGTTATATAATGCCAAATCAGCGCTTGTAAAATTTTAGTGACTATTTTATTTTGCCATTTTAAAGTTTGTTGATAGCAGTCAAATTTCACTAAATCAGATTAACTCACTGCAAAAAGTAGAGCTGTTTAGAGTTTTGTTTTTCACTGCAGACAAACTATTCATTAGATGGCGTTCTTACTTTCCTCAAAACGTCACTTCCATTACAAGTTCAAACGATCTATATACGTGACGTAATGCCAGCTTTTGCTTTTATTTTTTTACATATTTGACAAGGTATTCACAAAAAGGAATGGAGATTACAGAGATTTCATTCCTTGGGTAAGCTGATCAAGCATTCGTTATTGTTATGCGTCTTAATTTGGCCATTTCCATACTTACATGCGCTTGTCCCAAGAAGATTTTAAGAAAGATCACGCACTAACCACTCACTTACGGCCCAATGAAATGTTACTGGCATATTTGTATCTACCTGTAAATGACCTGATTATATTTTCAAGACATTACCTTATTTTTATGCAGTGCCTAAAGGTGGGATGTATTGGTATTGTCAGGACATGAAATTCATCATTTATTAAATCATTCCCTATTTGAGATCTTCTATCCTCGAGAATCGTGTAATAACGCATAATGCCATTGCAAATGATGTCATACAAACGGAAAGTGTAACGATTGATCCATCTCAAAAGCTACAGAATTCAACGGCTCGGTCAAGTAAATAAGATGGTTTTAATCACGCGATAAATATCATCACACATTTGTGCTGATTTCAACTAAAAGTAATGAAAAATCCAATAATTAAAATCTTTGCTCCCAAAATTATTCGACTTGTTCCAATATTTTATTTGAAATCAGCCGGTACTGAAGATTCTCTATAATGAAAAATCTTTCGTTGATATTGTATGTCCTTCATGTTATCTAGCATTTCTTTTAAACATCTACACACTAACATCAAATTACACACCTTACCATTTAATTGGGAACTTAATGAGAAGCATATCGTCAACCCATAAAGATAGAGAGCCTCTTCAAACACAAACAATCCATTTGTCTCAATTTAGTCGCACAGCGAGAAAGTCTTGCAATATCTACTGACACTAGAACGTGTAAGTATTGGTAATAGATTTATAAAATTAAAAAAGCTTTTATGCAAGGCTTATGGATATTTTAATTTTAATTTTTATAAACATTGCTAATGACGCAGGAGAGACTGCAAATGTTAAACCCTCTAAGTAAAAGTGCTCAAATAAATGGCATCTTTGATTGTTAGCAAACGTTTTATCAACCAGTTTGTTACTTTTAATGTATTTTTAGAATCATAAAAATGGAAATTATTAAAATATGATTCATAATTAACAGGAGATTTTTAATATGAAAAGTACAGAGGTCCAACGATT
>JAECUM010025842.1:0-13096 GCA_016617855.1 Megalonaias nervosa | reverse complement strand
ATATATATATACGCAACTTAGGATTAGCATCTCCAGAATTGGATTAAATCTGAAACGCTTTGCTTTTTCTAAATTGAATACGTTCCCAAATCACATTACGTTAAGA
Source organism: Megalonaias nervosa (assembly GCA_016617855.1). NCBI lineage: Eukaryota > Metazoa > Mollusca > Bivalvia > Unionida > Unionidae > Megalonaias > Megalonaias nervosa. Next base: position 12,990 of record JAECUM010025842.1, on the reverse strand, counting down.
ATATTAGCCTGCTTACTCTCGAATCTAGTTTTAGTAAAAGATGAAAATCGTCTTTTGAGTCTATTTCATTAGACAAAGGGCAATAAGACTTGCCCATTTCATGCTCTTGGAACCGCCAGATGTCCCTAGCTTTTAGGTTCGCTGTAATTGACAACAACGTCCAGTTTATCCTCCAACAATTCAAGCCGTTTTTGTGTTCCAATTGACTCATCTAACGTTCCTTTTATATTTAATTTGCTGATCAATCATTCTGCTGCAGGTTGTATACATTCTTTTTAGAGTTTCTGCCACATTTTAGTAATTTTGGTACTTTTAGGGACCTTATCCTTTCAGGACCAAGTCAAACTACGCTATCGTTGACCTCTGCAAGGCCAATACGGGTTAGCGCGACTTGACCTTTTTCGCTTGCTCCGTTTGTTACGTTCCTGGTTTTAGAGTGTTTTTAACATGCTGCATTGCTCATTTATGCTTGTTTTCCCTTCTTGTGTAGTTGCAGTAGAACGGTGAACTAAATACTTGAAATGCAGAAGTTCAAAGCGTGGTCTATAAGTTTCGAATGGGACACTGACTTTTACGATTCCTTTTTAGTAACAGGGAATATATTTAAATTAACGAGTTAGTAACTTGATGAATTACTCATTTATGCTTTGCTTTCTCTTCTTCTGTAGTTCAACAGAATGTCATTTAAATGCTATATATGCAGCTACAGAGAATGAAAGTTATGCATGATTAAAATAAGTATATACCGTCTTTGGTATGCAGCGTCTGTAATTCGTGGTTAGAGAAAATATGTGCTACCATAATAGCCACATACTGATTTGCTAATCTATGCTCTTTGCTAGTTAGCCACATACTGATTTGCTAATCTATGCCTTTTGCTAGTTAGCCACATACTGATTTGCTAATCTATTCTTTTTGCTAGTTAGCCACATACTGATTTGCTAATCTATGCTCTTTGCTAGTCATATACTGATTTGCAAATCTATGCTCTTTGCTAGTTAGCCACATACTGATTTGCTAATCTATGCTTTTTACTAGTTAGTCACATACTGATTTGCTAATCTATGCTTTTTGTTAGTTAGTCACATATAGATATGCAGATCTATTCTTTGTTCTCTTCTTGTATCGTTTAAGGAGAAATGTTTACTAAACGCATGAAATGCATGTTCAAAATCATAGTCCTTTTGGCATTGAAGGGAAGTAAAGATGGAATAAATCAAGCAAAACAAACTACGGTTCGTGTTTGGCGATACTGACTCATTGGGGAGTATTCCCCGAATATAGGCAGTGCTCTGGGCGTACGTCTTCCGCATGTCCGAGCCTGGTCTTCGGGCCTGTAAGTCATGGTGCATAGTTTCTTATCGGGTCAAGTGGATCCACCTCCTTATGCGACTGAACAGTTTACGGTCGTCCAGGCGTCACCAGCCGTCCACTGTCATTAACCATCCAGCTAGGAAGACCTTTTGGAAAGACGGCCCAGCCAGCCATCTCCAACTCATAGGGGCAGTGTTCCCCAATTTTAGGTAGTCCAGTGGGCGTAAGTCCCCTCGCATGTCTGAGCATAGTCCTCTGGCCTATATGTCCGGACGCATGAGGTTTGTAACGATCTATTGGATCTAATGGATAATAAAACCGCACCGTCGCCGTTTCTTTGAATAGTTCCAGCCAACTGTGACTTACGGGGATCTTAGTAACACATCAGTACGTCTAACCATTCCTTCAGCGACGTTCCTTTTCGATGATGGATAATTCAGTGCGAGATCTGTTTTTCCAACCAGGCCCTTGGAGCGACCGGAACCGGTGATAGCCGGGTCGTTTTCTATACCGCCAGCTTCTAAGTCAATGAATTCGCCGGGCAAATCAGCAAGTTCACCGATTGTCCACAAAGGAAAGCTAGTAACGTTTTAATGGGATAGAAATGATCATTCATACCGCCAGATGTGTCTTCTCCAGAGATGCAAGTAAACCCATTTGTGCCTCATCACACAGTGAGTACGACTGAACTCCTTCAAATTTACCATCTTTCACATCTTAGTCAGATCTGAGCATGGAAAGGACTTAAGTTTAGCTTTCAAACCGCCGTCGCTTCTCTAAAGAATCAGTAGATCTCGACGAGGAGGAGGTGGCGGTCTTTAGACGGCAGACGCCTTAAGTACTGATCTCCCTGCACTTGACAAGAATATAGTAGCTGTTAATATGTCCATTCGTTTGTTTTATAAGGCGGATAAATGTATCCCATGCCCGTCAGAGCTGGTTCGAGATGTCGTTGCACCATCTTCACTATCGGATTTGGCCTGATTGATACCTTTCAGACTCGATTGAGACAATCGGCAATAGCCACGTTTGGCAGGCGACGGCTAGGATTGCTAGGATCAACGATCAGTACCGCTCATCATACCATGGCCCATTCTTTAACGGGTTCTGCCAATTTACTCTCTTAATACGACGTGTAACCTGTCAGCTACTATGTCTCTCGAGCTTTGTCAGATCTTCTCTTTCTGGACGACCATGTCCGGGTCACCGTTGCTTTGGAGGAAGAATACGGGAACAAAACTACCAACCCTCAAGAATTTTGGCGTGAATTTCACTACTGTCGATAGCGATTCACGAATTCACAACGCATGCAGAAAAATCACGATTTACAGAATCCTTAATAGGCTTAAATGAGGAATAAAATAAATTTTATCCCGTCCAGTGCTAGTCAAAATAGCATCAGTGGTCACTTATATCAATAACGGTCTTGTATTGCTAGTCGCGATGTTAGTAGAACTACATCCAATTGTTACAGTTTGCCTGTAGCAACTACATAATCTATATTTAGAACATAAGTGTTAAAGATACTCCTGAAGAAAACCGAGGCTCAATTTATTTTGTTAAATAGGCACATGTACATACTCGTAGGAACTGTAATTGTTTTTAAACAAACGCTAAACTAAGACAGCTTTTTCTAGTGTTAAACTTAGTGAGATATTGAAAGATTAACATTATCGTAACTTGTTTGAGTTCATAGTTGTACGCGCATATTCCGACACCACTGACCTTTCACCAATCGATGTTTCATCTTCTGGATTAATACCATTTCGTAATGAAGCTACAGTACAGTTAAAATGTTTTCACCTCCAAGGAAAAAGATTTGTATCCCACAAAAAGTGAAGTATAGATTGGAATACACCAAAGCTTGGACTTGCATTCAGCCATCAAACATCAATGTACATTATGCTTTACGCACAGTAGTGTTCCGCGAATTTTAGAATTGGGAATGTTCACGAGGGATCGTATTGTTGCTTACAATCTACCTGTCATACATGTACTAGATAGCAATATTATTTATAATACACGTATGACAGATAAATTGTAAGCAATGAGACAAGCCACTGCGGGTATGTGGCATAACGATGTGAAACAGCACACTGTTATAGCACTCCCAGCAGATTTCATCTACGGAGTACTTAAACCACCTACTCAAGTCCTGTAAGCTACCAGTGCTGAAGAATTGTTTGTGAGCTTTCTTTGTTAAACATAACCTGCCTTTCTCAGTTGGTGATAGGCAACAGTGACAGTGAAAGATTATTTCCTTTGGTGAGGAGAAATAAGACAAATTTTAGTGCCTCCATAGGTACTGAAAATTTGCAACAATTTTAGTCACCAAGATTAAACAGCTGGAAAGAAGCCTGAACTGTTTTGAAAAAAAATGTACCATAGCCTAATTGAGGAAGTTCAAGTGTGCCACAGCATTATGTCATAGTAAATAGCGTGAAGTTTGTGTGTATCAGTACATCTGACTGCAAATAAATTTGTACATGTAATCAGAGTAAATAATGTTTTAGTTTTTGGGGGGATTTTCATATAATGCTGTACTGACCATCAAAGTGGATGGAGCTAGTTTCATGATATAATTTTTCACTATTTGTTTTCAAAATTCACTATTCTGCATCCCTCTTTTCACTAATTGTGAAATCTGGAGGGTTGGCAGCTCTTCATGAAGCTCAGGAACTGCTACTTCACCTCGCCACTGAATCGTATGTGCATCAATATCGATCCCTAGGAAACAATTATACAGAGGAGTAAGAAACCGGATTTTGAGCTCATTGAATCTCCCTAGTCTGTCAGCACGAGGTGCGGGTGGGATGGGGAGGGGATGGTGTGATCCAGGTCATTCGGATGGGCTTCGGGTTTCGTTAATTAACAATCCTCATCCCCTCTCCCTTCTTCACGGATTCACAATTAGATCGGTGAAAGGATGCCTTTGAACAACAGGAGATACGGTCGCCCATCAAAACAAAAAGGGTTTAGCTTATACAAAGACCATAATCCTCTGGGTTTCTTTTTGAGATCTGTCATCAAAAATAAGTCGCCTCGAACAATTCAAGATGGAGACGACGAGTTCAAACCGCCTCTCCTTTCGATAGGACGTTTATGTCGTCAGTCTCGATTTGACCGACGCATGTTTGTACTTTCCTATCCAACCCTTGTCACGAACATTTTCTCCATTTTTGCTTACCGGAGCACAGTTTATCAGTTCAAAGTTTTACCGAGATAATGGATTACGTCGTCATCCTGTCCTGGTCGACGTCATCTACAACTATTGCAGCGTACCTGGACAACATCCTCCAGAAATGAATGGTTAATTCTATTCTACTTCAAAGCAAGGAACAATGTCCTCTCTCTCCCTCTATTAGATCATCTAGGTTTTCTAGTGAACTTGGAAAAGTCAGACTTCCGTCCATTCCAGAATTTTGTCCATCTGAACATGGACTTTTTAAACAAGCACAATCTGTTGCAACTTCCTCGTGTTCACGTAATCAGAATCGTCAAGCTTGTTGATTTCGTTTCAAACAGAACTTGGATTTCAGCAAGAGAATGTTTGCAACTCCTATGTTTATTCAACCCGGCAGCGGACTTGATCCCGCTCGACCCTTTTTTAAAAAATAACTTGGATGCGGACATTTCGAGCACAATGGCACCCTTTTCAAGTCCCCTTCATCAAGTAGTCATAATTATTCCCGGGATTCAATCATCCCTGCGTGAATGATGCAACCCAGGATGGCTGACCATGTGAATCCCACGGAAGAAGCCCCAAGCAGAGACAGTGGTAGGTTCCGACGTCAGTTCGCACGGTTTGGGTGCCCACCTGTTGCCGACATTCACTACCGTCAGCAACAGGTTGGAAACGGGCGAACGGCATCTAGACATCAACATCCTTCAGTCATCACTCGAATTTGCGCACCATGTGGCATCCGATGATCATGAGGTGGAGTCACAAACTACTCCCTTAATCTCTCCAGTTTCAGACCCAAAAGCTGGGGTCGTGGATGCATTCTTAATAATATGGTAGGGGTTGTGAGGATTTTCGTCCCCACCTACGGTGCTAAGAGCAAAATTAATCCAACGTTACGTGTCAAAATAGCAAGATGATTCTGATAGCCCTTCTCAGATGGGACAATTCTTGGGTCACCGATTTACTCCTTCTAGCGATAGATATGCCCAGGACTATACCGGTCAATCCGAATCTTTTACAGAAAGCACGGTCACAGGTGGTCCATCCCTGCCCAGATCATCCTCTTCTTGTTCGCGCTCACCTCTTATCAGGACAGCCTTGCGAGACAAGCAATTCAACCATTCGATTGCCTAGAAAAGAAGTCCCTTCATAGTGAAGGTTTACGAGAGAAAGTGGCATGTTTTATGTCACTGGTGCCAATAACATCGTCCCTCTGTTTTCCTCAATCCTTCAACTGGCCAACTTTCTTCTCTGGCTCTTTGAGTAGAAACGGTTTGCCCTAATCTCTACCAAAGGCAACCGCAAGTGATATTGGACCATTCCGGTATTGTGGTAGACACGATTTTGGACAGGATATTAACCTATCTGATCTTTTAGACCTTTTTAGTCTCAATTGACCAAATTCCCTCACTCTGTTTCCACATGGAATCAATTTTGGTTTTAACATGGACCGATTCAAATCCACTCGAACTTCTAGCAACGCTTCGCTAAAGTCACTATCATACTAAGTCATGTTGCCTGATAGCTTTAGCTTCCTCATGCATGGTAGGCATGCTGAACGCACTTTATGTCGACCCGAACTCTCTTCAATTCAGAACGGAAGTCGTTGGTTCTCTGGACAGAACCAAGTTTTGTATTCCAAAACAGGTTTCCGTCTGTCGGTAACGAAAGTGTCGTTATCGCTTGCATTTTTCGATAGACAGATCGAGAACAGCAGCCATGCAAGATCCTGTTCGCGCTCTCAAGAACTATTTGAAATGCACGGAGACAAGTCGTGGCACACACAAACGCCTCTTCCTTCCGGTGTGAGACGAAACACAGGATATCACCCCTCAAGCCATTGCTTCGTGACTGAAGTGAGTTGTACGCTTTATGTAATCTGACCTCACCAGATCAGGATGACCTCAATAGGATTACTGCTCAGAAGCTTCGAGATAACTCCGTGAGCCTCGCATTCGAACAAAACGTTTCAATCCTAGATATGATAGAAGCCATTGGCTGGCAAGTAGAGTCAACCTTCTCGAGTTTTCATCTCAGAGATCAAGCGTCGTAGAGGCAGACTTTGAATCTGGTAGGTCCATTGGCGGCAACACAGTCTGTCAACTGTCAAAACTAGAGTAATCAACACTGCTTGTTAGCTTCGCTGGATGCGCCGGTGAACTTTTGTAGGTAGAAGATTTCAATATTCATCTTCTTAATAGTATGTTAGGCTCACAGAGGACATAACCCCAGGCTGTATTGCTTATGTATTTAGGAGAACGGGTTATCCTTCACTTGGGACTATAGCTATTCTTCCCTAGAACGATACCCGAGGTATAGTTCGGAAGCACAGCATCCCCATCCTCTTAGTACTTATTCTCCTTACGTAACTTGATTCGGGAACGTACTCGAAGGAGAAAGCAAATATTTAGGTAAATTATGTTGTTGTTTTTTGTTGGTTTTTTTTCTGAGAAAATTCACATAATCACATTACTTAAAAACCCTCACAACCACGCTGCCATGCGAGCATCAACGTGAATATCTCGCACAGTTAAAAACTAGTGACAATTGGAGACGCCAAATGGTGGTAATGGGCAAGAGTTATTGCCTTTTGTCTATTGAAAGGGACTGAAAAAGACGATTTTCGTCATTTAGTATAGATGTATTCGCGAGGTAGCAGGCTAATATTCGTAACGTAGTGTGATTGGATAAGTATCCTCGGACAAAACATAATTTACTTAAGTCTGCTTTTCCCGTAAAGGGCTGTAGAGGGCTGTATTATTATTATCGTGTGCATTGCGTGCTCAGCCATTTAACAACGACATCATCAGCAAGGTGCCGAGCCTGCAGTCCACCGGGGAACTTTGTCAGTGGACAGTTGATTACAATGAGTGACATGGCCTTAGGAACTCCACAGCGTCAGGAAGAGTTAGTGTCCTGGCAACATCGGACAAGGTTGACTGCACAACGACCCTGTCCTGTCCAATAGCGGTTCAGTGTGGTCCACAGATGAGGTGAAAGGTTGAAGACAGGAATGCAGACAGATGGCTCAGCTACGAGGGAGTGGTTTGAAACATTTGTTGAAGACCAATCAACACTCCTTGCCGAAATAGCTTTCATATCCTCTGGCAATGAATCTAACCATACTTGGCGTCTCGAAGTCAAGCGGACTACTGGGAGTGAGGTGATATCTGTGTACAGTGGACGTTTCTCACTGGCAAAGACCTTATTCAACACTTTTATGGTTTCTTCATAGCGACGCAGATGTGGAGCAGGAATGTTGCTGAGTACCGGTAAAGGAGTAGGACGTAGTGTTCCAGAGATTTTGCAAATTGTTATGTTGAGTTGGACATCAATTAACATTTTGTGGGATGATCGAGCCCAGACAGGAGCGCAATACTCGGCTGTCGAACAACAGAGTGCCAGTGCTGATGTCTTGAGTGTCTGAGCACTAGCGCCCCAGGTTGAGCCAGCCAGTTTGCGGAGTAGGTTGTTTCGAGTACTATAAGTTCTGCTAGTTTTCTTCAGGTGGTTGTAGAATGTCAGTGATCTCGCCAGACTCACACCAAGGTATGTTGGTGTCGGGTCGTGTTTTATTTGCTGCTCATTGAGGAGGATGCAAAGCTCACAGTTCACATTTGCATTCTAAAGGTGGAAGACGCTGGAGACTGTCTTTGTTGCGCTTGACTGTATTCGACATTTCTTGAAGAAGTCTGTCATATCCTCCAGGTCCTTGTTCAGTACCCCCTCAACCTCAGTAAATGAGCGACTTTGGGCTGTCATCAGTATGTTTGGAATACTAACCTACTTATTCAGTGTTTAAACGTATCAACCGATGAAGAAGTAATGTATTTTTATCATTTTACTTTGCCCATTTCTTGAATATGATTTGGTTAGTTTTTACGCAGCATAACGTACTAACAATGTTCTGTATCAAAATAGAACATACTCCCAAAAATGAGCCTCACTCAGTTTTACAGAGATTAAATGTCCTGATCTATTTACAAATATGAATGGGTAAATTGTGACTTTGCGGTTGGGAAGGCCTGAGAATTTATCTATGACTACGGTTACACAACGAACAATACAGAGACGGCAGTGGAATGTCATCTCAGTGGAAATTGGAAATCAGTTTATGTAGACAATCTGTGTAAACGTAAGTAGCGTTGTTTGCAAGGAACTGCTTTTCTAGATTATGGTTAAAAAATATCAAAGTTGTTGCTTGAATAGATGGCGGCAACAAATGGCCTAAAAAATATGTAAAGCATGAAATAGAAAATATCAATAAATAACTGCACCATATATGCCGTCTTATCAAATATTGATGACTCCATGCTCCTGAAAGCTCTGCAAGTAGGTATTAATACATTAAAGTGTTATTTTTAAGCATTGCCCTAAAATTCAAATCTTTAAATTACATTTTGGTATAACAAAGTGCAATCAGGCTGAGACTTTTTAAGAGATAAGATAGTTGTTTGACTTGTTATAATTGTACATTACATCTATTACTGGTCCAAGAGAATTCAGTCAGGGTATAATTTCGAGGACATGTGAAATCAAAGTCGGACAGAGCTGTGACTACGGTTGCACGGAACATGGCTACAAGAAAAATGAAAATATCTCAAAGATAAAATGCACCAAAACTGGCACGTGGAATGGAGATACAAGCATCATTTGCCAACGTATGCTTATGTGATTATACTTTAATTTTATAGAACTAATAAATTTGTGAAATAGAAAGAATAATACCATTCGACTTGATAGTTCTAATATACGAAAATTTATAACTGCGTTCCATTAATGGCATTTGTATGTGTCCATAATGTATACTAGCAAAATGTTTGCGACTTTTCTGCTATCGGACAAACATTTAAACACATACGAAATTAATCTAGCAACTAATGCATGTAACAAGAGGTTATTTTATTGTCACTGGAACACACACACACACAGACACACACACATGATGCACCATCAGAAAGACATTGGCATGTATTTCGTTGCTACTATGAAATATCTCCTAGCCAATAGTGTTCATTTATAAATATATGCACTTTATGTACTCTTGCTTTGTTTGACTCACTTGACGTTCCTCTGCACTGATTAAGACAAACAACAGATATTATTTGCAAAAGTGGTTGAAAACGATGAAAATATTCATCTCAGCAGATTAATAGAATTTTTCTTTTAACAGCTTATTCATTTAAACCATTTTAAACAGACGTTTGTCCTTTCGCATTCAGTATCTCCAGCAATGTTGTTGGCAGGAAAGAGTGAAGTTAACCAGGCGGCAATAGGTTCTGGAGTCGCCATAGGAGTAACCGTTGTCATTGTCATCATTGTGGTCACCGTATTCTTTATTCTCAGAAGGTACGTACAGTTGCTTGCATGTTTGTGGTAGTAACCATTTACTTTATCGCTAATATCACGGAAACTGAGCATGTATCAGTACCTGTATTAAATTATATGGACAATGCTAAAAAAAGAACCAATATTGGGTGATAATCAATGTCATAAATTCATGGTTCAAAGATAAGTTATTAACACATATGGTAAGATATTTTTGTATATAGTGAAATATGACCATAAATTGAATATGTATATATGATATTTCATCAATATCAATTTCATCCGTTTTAACATGTAATATTTTAGTTAGAATGTCCCTTGCATCCACAAGTGTCAAAAGAAAAATAAGACTTTAGTAGCTTGTTTTCAAGACTTGCCTCGATGTTATATTTGATTTATTATGACAAGTTCCCATAAAATATTTACGTAAGCATTGATTGTCAGATATGGACACAATATTTTTTTAAAAATATTTAATATTTAATGCATAGCATATTACACATATGTTAAATCATGTTTTTGCGCTTTACAGAAGAAAGCGTAACTTGGCCTTTGTTCCTAAAATAATGCAAGAGGAGGTGATGAACGCTACATTTGGTCCCGAGTCAGACAATGAATATCCGCAGATCTCGTATGAACAAGGTGCAGTCCATATTATCGACACCAGAAAGCCAGAAGAACCCCAAAACCTAACGCCGCATAGTATAAATACTGGCAGAGATGCTTCTAAAATATATGATGAATCTATGGCAATTCCTAGACCAAGCGCCAAGGAGAATCCTCACACTAGCAAGTTCTAAATTTATTTTTATGTAATTGCAGACGAGCAGACCATATCAGTAATGTAACGATCGATCAAATGTTCTATTGGTGATTGACTTTTCTCCATTATTTTTTTTTAGATTAATGCGAAACTGTTCATAGTTTAGCTTCACATTTGTATGATTTTGTTTCATGTTTTCTGAAAGAATGTATCTTGAATCTTACTATATAAGCTCATGCAAACAAAGTTTGGCCAGTAAAAGAAACGATTAAAATTGTGTTCACGTTTCTCTAGTGTGTACATATTTGGCGTGTATTTTACGTATCTAGAATGCCCATCTTGGGAACTATATTCGTTTGCAGTCCTTTTATACTTTAAACACGGTTAGTTCTTTCCACAAAGTGTTAAGGATTTTAATTTGAGTGTTAGGGTTCATTGTCAGTTAAACATACTAAGATAATAAAGCATAAGTAAATATTGGCAATATTTAGTATTATGCGTCCGATTTCGGTCTTGAATGGCAATATTTTTGGGGTTAGTATGCAGGGAACGACAATACTGATGCACGTATATACCACAAGGATAGATTTAGGAGATTATCAAAATTTAACTGGAAGTAAAATTATATTTTTTTTCTAAATTGAAGTTTGAGCCTCTATTAAAACGTGCATTTACATTATGCGAACTATTTTGTGAAGCTAATGAAAAGATAAATAATAATCAATGTCATAATAACAGTATTGGTCGCACGTTGACTTGTAAGGGATCGTATTGAATGTTTCTAGTTTCTAATTCAAGTACAGCCTTCGACGCTAAGGCATCGATATTTAAAGTACCAGTTTGATTTTTTAAGGTAGCGATGGCGCTAATGTAAACAGTTTTTATTTTTGTTAGCTTGATAGTTATATATGTCTTTTAATTTCCATGAAGAGACTTTATTTGTGACTGGCTGTCATAGCAACTTTGATTTGAGGTCAAGGTTAGATCCATAAGGCAGTCCTCTGAGTGTAAGACCCTGCATGCCAACCACCGCACGCTTATTACTGATTACAGCCAATGCGTCAAAAATACTCATGAAACAAACAATACCATAAGTACTATGCAATTCCTGCTGACGGCTATAGTTTGAGTTTTATATTCTCATATGTTTTAGGTGAAGGATTAATCGTAGCGTTATTTTATTTCTTTTAAATCAAACCTCGGTGAAGAATGTTACAAAGTCATATACTATTATACTATAAGGGCTAAGTTGCATTATAGTCTGAAACAAAGGTCTTACTTTTATACAAGATTATAATGTACATAAGTGATCGGACCTGTACGTCCCAGTAGTCTAAGCCCGCGTTTATGATTTATTTTCAACTCCTGGCGAATGAAAATTTTTTTTTTTAAAGTAAATTATTTTTTTAAATTATTTAATATATTATCTAGATCTCTGGTTCAAAGTCACACGTTTAATTATATACTGGGCTGGAATTCATTGTTGATTCCCTAGTTATCGCTATAATGCACCATTCCCGAAGTGACGACTCATAGAATCATCCACTGTCACGGTATGTGCCTTGAATTAGCAACGAATATATGAATGATGTGTTGCTTACAACGAATTTTGTTGAAAAGACTAAACACATGATAGGTCAGGGTAGTGTTTTTTTGTTGGAATGTATTGACACTACAATGCGATTGCATTGTCGTTATGTATATAAAAGTTGTAGGCCCAAAAATAAATACTGACCATGCTCAAAAGAGGTTTTCACACATAGCGCAGCTCTTAACACAAATATAGCTGGATTTATAATGGTCTGACGACCTGCACGTATGTCATGTGAAGTCCAGGAGTTTAGTAGCAACGTGTATGAACTGGACATGTCGATAGGAAGAAAACGAAACAAAAGGAAAACAAGGTCAGTGGATTCTGTTTTCTTCTTGTTTGCTAGAGTTTTCATCACATTGTTTTCTCTGCCCATTCTGAGAATGCTATTTACTACTGTAATTCTGATGTTCTGTTTAATTGTTTAGGGCTGAAGCATGTCATGCACTCATTGTGCTGGATATATTGCATGGTTTACCACTTATACCCATTGAGATAAACTCATCCACTTGCTGTTTAGATGTTAATAAAATTGTAGCAAATAATAGCAAATATCGATAGATTATTTAAGTCATTGCATAATACGGAATATTTTATCCCAGGGATACTGTTGCATTTTATGATTTTTTTTTCATCAGTTGGGTCCTCGTTGTTAAACATGCTTCAGTCTTCGGATATTCCAAATGATATCGTTAGATTTATTTTCGTAACTGTGGTGTTCAGTGTTGTACGAGTAGTTCACTGATTCAGTGTTCTGTTATACAACGTTCCACGATTTGTTCAACGATATGTAGGACGTGGCGTACAAAG
>JAECUM010025841.1:0-55707 GCA_016617855.1 Megalonaias nervosa | reverse complement strand
AAATGAAAAAAAAAAAAATAAGGTCGATAAAGTCAAACTGAAGTTTTTCAAACATTAGGCTGAGCCATTTACACACATGTGGTCGTCCCCCTCCCTGCTGCTGTCGATTTAGAAAGATCGTTTATCATTATTGATATAATGATTGGTGAAGCTCACTCAGCAAGATTAGCTCGAGATGGACTAGAAGCGATATAGAAATATCTTCCGCTTCATAATAGTGTTAAGCAAAAATTACAAGAGCTTCAACAAACACAAGAAGAATTTACAGAATCCGCAGAACAATTATTTAAACCTATCACGAAGACTACTGAAGGTATTCTTCCTGTGTTGAAAAAGACCGCTGAATCAACTGAAAAAATAGCGGAGCAAACTAAAAAGACAAAAACAAAAATCTACGAGAACTTCCGGAGAAAATAGCTGCGGTTCAGCCAACTGGAGAAATAGATCAAGCGGAAGGTGATACTCAACAAGAATCAGAAGCACGAGCCAAGGTTAATCTGTCTAATAAATTTACCGAAGATGTTATTAATGATATCAGACAGGTTAAAAATATAAACCAATTAGTTGCGAGTGCTGTGAAAGATTATGAAAACCGAAAACATTTTTTAAAACCTGAATACGCCAATGATTCTGTTAAGTCGCGATACTTGGTACAAATGGAAATATCGTATATATTACGACGCTGATAGAATTCGAAACAGCGATCCAAGATATATAGCATATATTCATGCGATAGATGAATATATTTCGTTTACAATTGCCACCAGAACAACAACAACAAATACGAAAACAACGAAAACAGCTGCAGCAAATACCACAATCACAACAAAAACAATCATCATCGCAACCGCCAAAACGGCGAGTACAACGACGACAGAAGGTATCAGAACAACAACAGTTATCATCACCACAACCACGAAAAACATCATCCAGCGACAAAGCATTTTATTCCGTAGCAGAAGAATCCCCAGATATTATCGATTATTTATTAAGTCCGGATAAAAGTGATACTGATAAAGGTGCAACTGGAAATGGTATTAATACTCGAGGAAGTGGTCTTGTTACTTGTCCTAACAACGTCCTTGCCGACGTAGATAGATTAGAAATTCTGGTTGGTGGAAAACGAGCCGGTAATAATTCTCCTGAAATTATCAACGAAATCTCATCCATTTGTCAACGATTATTTACCGGTGGCATCATGGATATTAACGTATATCGGTCTCACATTAATGAAATTACCGATGATTATCATAGTGACTAAGTCACTGCTTAAACAGTTAGATATTATTATTATAATAGATGATCATACACACTGCTCAACGTGGACCAACTATGGTCAGGGTGGTAAATTCAAGATTACCTGTATACAAGACATTTTACGGAGATGGAATCAGTGATGTTGTTAAGGGTTTATTTTCGAGTATCGCCCCGCAAGCAATACCGATTGCAAAACAATTATCAATGAACGCTATTGATGTTGTTCGTGAAAAAGATATTAGCGCTGCTGGTGACGTTGCTAGTAAAACATTTTCTGCAATCAAGGATAGATTATTACGATTAGTACGTAGACCACAAATAGTCCGACCTTCACCAGTAAAATTACCCAGCACTGAGGTGATGCCTGCAAGTGTTAGTAAAATAATAAATCACCCTCAAATCAAAAACTAGCAGAGTTAGCTGATGAAAAGGAAAAAAATGTAGCAGCAAGTCTGATGGCAGGAAGTGGTCTTCGTATTAGACGATGACCAGTAACATAACATGTTTAAATGTATATCTGATCCCGCATTTGACATCGACGCACCGGTTCTCAAGGATGAGCCTGTGCGTGATTATCAATATTATTCTTATAACGCTCGAATTCCAGATCAGCGTGGACGAATTGAACTTCAAGTTCAAGATACAAGTAGGTATTTCTTATCAGCTGAAGCATTCATTGAAGTTGAAGGTAAAATTTTTAAAGCAGATAATACTGAATACGGAAACGATGATGGTTTTGGTTTTGTTAATAATGAAATCATTGCGTTGTTCGACAGCGCCACGTACATGATTGACGGAAAAAATATTGAATCAATTCAAAAAGATGTTGACGTTGCAACGACGATACTTGGTCTTTCAAGATACAGCGACGATTATTCAAGATCAGCTGGTCCATCAATGATCTTTACCAAGGACACTTCTGATCATCCAAATCACAAAAATGTAACTACAGGTAATGTAAGAAACGCTGCAGGAACCGCAGACACTCCCGCAATAATATCAATGAATGCAAATTTTAATTTAGGATTTGCATCACGTAAAGCAATGTTGAAGGATAGAATGTTTTCATGTGCAATTCCACTTTCACATATTTTTGGATTCTGCAGAAATGTTAGAAAAGTTATTTTTGGAGCCAAGCACACAGTTGTATTTGTAAGAAAAGCCACGGACGATGATGCAATATGGCACGTTGAAGGAGCTGATGATGCTGCAACTAGAGCACTTCATGGTAAAGTAGTACTAACAAAGCTTTCATTGTGGATGCCAGTAATGACTCCAACAATATCTGAAGAAGAACGTCTACTCTCTTTTATGGGTCAAGATGGTAAATCGACGTTATCATGGTTAACAATGACCACAGATAGTGCTCAAAGTGCAATTAATGGTTTATTTACATGGCAAATAGCTTCTCAGCAAGGTGTTTCTGCACCGCGACATATATTCATTGCGCATCAAAATAACACACGATTAAATAATCAAATACGAAGTCCGATGATATTTGACAAACTTGGTGTTTCCGAGGTTTCCTTAAGAATAAATGGACATCAAGAACCATCCGAGGATATTTTATAGAATTTTGATCAAAATCATGTAGCACGTGCATATCATCAACTGATGTCGTTTATGGGACGTGATCAAAATATTGATTCTGGTTTACAAATATCACAGTTAGATTTTACAGCCTTATATCCAATTTATTACTTTTCACTCGAACATTTAGATTTAACCAGACAATCTGTCGTAGATATACATTTTCGAGCTCGTGTTAACAGAAATATCATAGATATTCCTAATTACAGAGCAATCGCCGTTATACTCAGCGATAAAACAATGTTACTTGAAGGTGTTGGTGGTCGCATGAGAGTCGTTGATGCTCCAGTAGTGAATATGCAAGCGTTAATTTAGAAGTCAAATATATATCATAAATGTCATATCATCATGTTAGTGTCAGTCTGACCCCGGGTCAGATTAAATGATTACAATCACCGTTAGCATCACGATGCGGAACAAAAATATCATTAAAACAAGAACAAATGAGCGGTGCAAATAAATTATCGTTGACCGAGCGTCAGTTTAAGAAATTTAACGAAGCTAAACACGCCAATAAAGGAATACGATTAAATCTTTCCGTGGGTGCCATTAAGGATACTATTAAAACCGGAGGAATATTTCCGCTTCTCGCAGCTATTCCAGCATTAATAGCCGCAGCCGCTCCAGCTATTGCCAAAGCTGCTGCGTTAGGTGCAGTTGGGACAGCTGCTGGAATGGCTCTGAGGAAAGCAACAGGAAAAGGAACCCAAAAAAACAAAGGAAAGGGTCTGAGTCTTCCAGGATCTAGATACGGAAAAGGATTAAGAATTCCAGGGACTCGCTGCTTTTTCCGATGTCTAACTTTGATTTATTCGATGCTGCTAAGCAACTAAATATAAAGAATTTTAGAGGTGTTTTCATGCGTGATCAATTACCGAAAAATCCAAATCTGAAAGAAATAGGTATTATTAATCTCGATAAAAGCTCTGGTCGGGGCACTCACTGGATTGCATATGCAATTGATCCACGTGGAATTGCTTATTTTGATTCGTATGGGTTGGCGCCACCAAAAGAATTTTTAAAATACATCGACAGACATCAAAGTATTCCACTTTGGTATTCAACGCTACCAACACAAAAAATAACCGACCCGCCGATATGTGGCCGTGAAGCACTAGCAGTACTTGATGCTGTATCAAGATCAACGAAACCACCTCATAAAGCTGTACATGAATATACATTAAATAATCGCTAATCATATAATGGTTGATATTTATGGAAGATGTTTTACTAGTGCTCTCACCGGCAAGAAGAAAGAAGATATCGATTTATCAAAATACGCCACCAAAGAAGATCTTGCTGATATTATGAATTTATCTGGAGTTGACCGAGATGAAGTTGTTATTTTTCAGGATAAATTCGGTGTTTTAAAGACGAGTAATATCAAGTGGATCGATATAATTAGTAGAGTTCTTGGTGCTACCACGGACAATATTCCAGTATTTACTGACGGTGGTAAAATCAGAGACTCAAATGTATCAATCGCAACTATCAGAGATAAAATTTAAAAAAGTGTCGCTGATCGTTTAAAATCAGCCGGTGATACAATGACAGGTGAACTTAACATGAATGGAAATAAAATCGTTGCTTTAAGAGAACCAGCAGGTGATGAAGATGCAGCAACAAAGAAATATGTGGATGATAAAAATATTCCGATGACAACTTCGTTGTCGACGATCAATGATGGAATGATCGCACTTAGAACTGAATTTTATAATCACATACAACTGTTTATGAATTTTCGCAGAAACGTAAACAGAACCACTAATGAATTTTTTGGAAGTCCACCAACCGTTGACATAAATCTCACCGACATTAATACAAAACTCCATGATATTTTCAGTGGAATTCCTAATATCGTCAATAAAACCAATCTAATTAAAATTCCACACAAATAAATTAGCAACATCACGTACACGGTGGCGTCTGGGGTATCAACGTGGACATCGCGCGATAACACTCTCGAACATACCGCAGAAGTAACTGGGTTATACAGGCTGTCTATGCATGGTTGGGAAATTACTGCGGCCACTTCATCATCACCGAATGTATATCATAATCCTCTACTGGTGATGCTAAACAAGGACACCAAAGAAACATTTACGTTGACATCAACGAAAATACCCCCGAGACGTTACTGGTGGTGTCTGGAATTTATTGCTGTCTTAGACAACAACTAAAGTATAATGATAGACGTTCAGCGATACAGATACGATCAAGTAACAACATGGCAGAATAAATTAAAAACCATGATCGATAATTATACAGCAAAAATAAAGAAATATCGTAGACGTGCGGTTGTCGTTGATATCGTCGTTTATTCGGTTTCCGCGATTGTTGCTGGAACTGGCGTAGTATTATCAACGTTGACGATGACGGCGCCGATCGTTGTAACAATCATTGTTTCATCGTCAACCACGATCGCTGGAATATTTAATATAATCGCGAAAAAGATAAATACGTGTACAAATGAAAAATTGAACGAGTACATGATGAAATTACACACAGCAACGACCGCATAGTCTAAATTATCATTAATGATTTCTTCGTCGCTCAATGATGGAATAATATCTGACGAAGAATTCAGTATTATAATAAAGATCTACAATGAAGTATTTGATGAAAAAATTCCTGAACAGGATTTAAAACAATAATAGTATAATAATGTCATCGCATGAATTATTACAACAGATCGTCACTAATACTGCTCCGGTAAGAACCACAATGATATCGGCGAGTTCAACTAATCCTGAATTCAGTATTAATTTTCCGACAGCAATACCAGCATCCGAGATAGCATTAGAGCAGTTACGAGTTTATTATAGTTGGCCAAATATTAGGTCAAAATCGTTTGGTGGACTACAACCGAATAATTCATTAGTATTTGCAAATAAAAATAAACCCGATGGGACTCCTGATTGGCAAGTAGTCAGTATTCCAACGGGAAGTTATCAAATAGAACAGATCAATGAAGAATTCCAGCGCAGAATTAAATCCATCACAGGAAAAGAATCAAAGATTGCCATTACCGTCCACGAGCCAACGTTGTCTTCGGCGATCGAAATATTATCGACAGATTACGCTGTGGACATATATCAAAGTTCGATTAGAACTGTGTTAGGATGGCCTGAAGTCCCACCGGTTTATTCTGGTCCACCAGAACCACGCCGAGATGAATTTTTTTACAAAAGAAGTGAAATTAAATTTTTCTAGTTATCATAGACAGCTACGACGATACACAGATGAAAAAACTGGCCAGGTTTTCATCGAAAAAGAATATAATAAAGAAGAGCATAGCGTAGAAACGAGAGTTCTTATTACTAAACTCAGTGAAGGATTACCTGTTAATGTAAATTTTTTAAAATCTTACTCGGACGATATCAAGTCTGAACATACAAGATTTCTCAATGATCTAAAAAATTTATTTTCAAGTATTATCACGTACTATAGCGAGGACACAAAACAACAAATCATCGAAACAATAATAATCTTAAATACAATTACGCGTGACCTTTATCTCGCCAATGAAGAAATGTTAACGTATTTCATTAATATAGGACCACAGCAAGTTACCAAATATCTTAATATAACAGAACAACAATTACAAACATTTATATTTCCAGTATTTGATAATACTGAACTAAAAAAATCAGTCAATGATCTAATCAGTGAAAACTTTCCAAAGGTTTTAGGATCATGGAGAAGAATAACCCCACCAGCAAGTATTCTCAAATTCAATAATAATCCATACAACAAAGGCCATCACATTTCGCCGTATATCGTTAATATCACATCAACGATTGCTGTCAATCTAGTATAAGATGTTATCGACGGCAGTTATCAAGTGGACACTGATAAATCCAACCAGGCCCAACAAGGATACATTCTCTACTCATTTACCCCTCAAGTCCCTCCACGTTATTTGATTGTATCAGAACCAATCAATGTTGTTTATCTAAAATGTCATAGTTGTCTTTTATCACGGATACATTTCAAACTTACTGACCAGTCTGGCCACTCGCTCGATCTGAGGTCAGAGTCGTTAAATATCAATGTGTATGTAAGATCGTAATGACTTCGTCATCGTAGTTACGGAAAACACCAATCAAAAAACAAAGGGTCAAGGATAAAATATTTTTTTTTACCCCCGTGATTCTTATTCTGGTACAACAATATTAGTTTCGTTGTCGCTATGATCAGAGTCACACTCGTCCTTATCTTTAGCCAGTAACTCTTCCGTCATCGACATAATATCTCTCAGCTTTTTTACACGAGCGTGTACAAGTCTTTTCGTTTCGTATTCGTGAGATAATTCTGACCTAACCTTTCGATGGCCCATGAAAGAGGAACAAATAATTTCACCTGCGTATCCATGATTTCAGCCAGCGATCGTAGCATCGCCTGTTGGATTAACTTTATGAATCTATAATCGGAGGGCAACGTATACCTATTTTCTGACTTCCGAAATTGTAATGATTCAAAGACACTCATTATTTTTTCAGGATCAAGCTCATTAGATACTTTTATACCACTGTGTTGTAATTGCTTAATAGCAGCAATAATATCATTAATATTTTCGTGATTCATTATATAAAGTCATTTCTTTAAATAAATTTATTTTTCAGAAGACAAGAATAAATTTATAATCCATGGATTATTCTTTGTGAATTCTCGCTCTGAATTTTTCTTGTAATTGTCGGCGCGCACGTTCATCACGTGAAACAGGCATGACGGAACATGATTGATGTGAGAATCCTTTTCCTGCGTAAATTCTATCAATGAATTCTACATAAGTAATATCATCTCTTTCAGTAATTTTGACGTTCGTCCACGGAGGTAATTTATCAGCAATACTGATTTTATCTCTATCGTAAATAATTGAATTCGTATCCGTTATTATTAATTATTAGCGATCTAAATTTGATTTTCTGATTAAATTTCTTTGAGAACGCTGATGTATATACATTATTTGCAACAAAACGTACTGAAGGCATCACAATATCAAAATACTTACTAGTTGCATTCATCGATGGGAAAATTATTTGTTCACCTGTCTCTGTATTCGTAGATATGACTGATCTTGGAGATTTATTACCATGACAGGTTCTTCCCGATTTACAATTCGGACTTTGTGTAACAACACGCAAATTATTTAAAGGATTATCTTTCGGGTTTGATTGATGTGATCGATTACAAATCCTTCTTCGATCGGACCATTAAAACACTCGTAGATGAATCTATGTGAGAGATAGCTTTTATCTTTTCTAACACGAAAAGTGAAGTAACCAATACCATTGTCAGTACCAACAGGTTTTTTTAATCTGCAATTTCTGATGACACCATCACGAGATGCCTCGTAATTCTTAATGATGGGGTGTATCCTAAATTCATTCTGCTCCATTTATATATAATATCATTCTTCTAAATGATTATTCTGAAATCTAACCAAATAATCATTTATGGTTTTAAAAGGAGATGTCGATGGTCCATATTTCTCATTGTAATACCGCTTCATCTCTCTGTATTTTTTACCGCCACATTGTACGCATAATTGAGTTTTCCTCTGACTCCAGCACGCATCGAACGCAAGGTTTTGGTCCTGGGCTTCCTCGTCGAAAACTCTGCAGAATTCTTTTACGCATGGTTTATTGCAGCGAGATGAAAACCCGATCATTAACCACTTGCATTTGTTATTTGTTTGTATCATTATATTATGAATGAAAATCTAATTAAATAAATCATGTCTTAATTATTATATGGAGGAATTTAAGAGATTGTCTGTAATCGAACCTTCCGCCGTCTCGGCGGGGGCAAGATTTGACCTTGATATATTACCGAAATCCAAATCTAAATACTCAATGCAAGACTTAACTTTGATGAATGATGATATTACTGATCGTATTCGTGAAGCTAAAAAAGAATTTCGAAATGATGGTGCTACTCATACTTGGTCGTCATTCAGAATCAGAGATACTGTTGACACTAAGATGAATGACGAACGAGGAAGAAGTATTATCAACTACCTCGATGATCAGCGATATATTATCCTGATTAAATTTATTGTGCAGACTGATGATTATATTTGGATTATCCGTGATAAACGTGAACCTGTCAGAGTAACACAATCAGGACAAACTGTTATATTTGATAAAAAATCCAAGACAGGTGTGCTAACCAGTATTGATAAATCGTATTATGAACGAGCATATCCTGTAACCGCAGTTGTTTATGCGCTATATCCGCTAAATGATAAACCCAGCATTGAAGATCTTAAACCGATGAAGTTATCACGGTTAAATTGTGTAGCTGAGCGAGTTATGGAACACTTCAAAAAAGCAATACGTGGGAATGGCTTAACAGATATAAGACGTAAAAAAATAAATACATGGGCAGAAACAGTTAAGAATACTGGAGCATCTATCAAGGGCGTCGCTGAACTAGAAAAATAATTAAAATTTCCAATAACAGTAAAAACACTGACCGGAGAGATTTTATATGCGTCAAAGTACACATAAAAAGGAGCTCCAATAACAATCATTGATCATAACGCACATGCATGGACTGATGATTTAACAATATTTCCACGAGATAGAATAGTCAGATTTTATGACGATTATATATTCGATGCTATCAGTGATATCAGTAAGAATGATCCTGTACCTGTCTCGTTATTTCAGAGTTCAGAATCCGTGAATTACGATCAATTTGTAAAATCTAATGGAGAGATTTACCGTAGAGAATCTCTCCACGAAGGAATGAAGAATATTGCACTGAAATATAATTCTGATGATGTTGAAGTTGAACGATTATTGAATAATTGTTTTACAGTTCCATCAGTTGTTGCCCACGCCGCTCAGAAGAAAAATTCATGGTCGCCGACATGATCAGAATTCCTTGAAGATATTCAGCTTAGTTGTGTCGAATTCGGACACGGCGGATTATGGAATACCAAATACGATCATCGTAAAGTTATATCAGTTATATCAGTTGATATGGTTGCGTCTTATCCTGGGAGTTTTCTTGGATACGGAGACTGTTCTGAATATTTCAACAGATTTAAACATCCGACACATGAAATGACAAGAGTTTCGATAAATGGACCATTACCTGATTTTGATTTAACTGGATTTGCTTGTGTAAAATCATTTAAGTTTCGTAATAATCTTCATCCGATCGTTTATACGTGGTTTGGTAGACATTTCTCAGAAAAATATTTGGTTCCAATAGTGCTATTACGATACATGCTTGATACTGAAATCTTAGCGTCGTTGAGTGTAAGTGAAGCTATTATATCATATCATCCGCAGAAACAAGTTTGGTTACCACAACAAAAGAAACATTCACCGACATATCCAGATGAAGATTGGGATAAAACTGATTATGAAAATAAAGTTGCAAAAGATCTCGGTAGAAAGATAATCGGTAAATTTACTCAAGGTGGTTCATATGATCATAAACGACATTGTACAAGACTAATCATGGATGATGCTGAGTTAGATTTTATTATTACTGATACAACGAACAAAGGAACATTTATAAGAAATGTTTATTTGTCAGACGGAATTAAATTAGGTACAATCGTGAGTTATATCGATGGTGAGTCACCGCAATTTACTCATTTAAGATCTTCTTTGCTCGCTTACGTTTCTATAAATTTATTATCGATGACAAATAGATTTCCTTGTTACACTGTCAGAGTTGCTACGGACTCGTTTTATATAAATAGCGCGTACGTGGATTTGGTAAAACCGTTACTCGGTAATGGTGAATTGGCGATCATGGAGAATAACACCCGAAAGTATACTTGACTATTCTGAATCAGCAGACGTTGATATAAAAAAAAATATACTACGGTGATGACAATCAAACACCAGTATCAACATCACCATCTGTATTTAATCCCGTGGCCAGACATAAAACCATTTGTCTCAATGGACCTGGAGGTTCTGGTAAAACAACACGTGCCATTGAATTATTTTGGAGTTTAGATATGATTGTGTTGACATCTACACACAGACTAGCAAGAGAAAGAAAACAACGAGGAGTAGAATCATGTACATACCATAGTTTCTTCAGATGGTGTGGAGATACGTGGACACCTGAGCGAATGGGTGAGAAATATATTCCCAAAATCATCATCTGGGATGAGATTTGTACGGTGTCGTTAGAAACATTAAAAATATTTCTTGATTGGTTATTAACGAAAAATACTGCGGTAATTATATGCGGCGATCATGGTCAACCACCACCGTCGGTCAATCTCCACATGAATGGTTAAAATCATTTGTGGATTATTATGAGGAGATAAATGATGATCATAGAGTTATTGATGAACCTCTGAAAGAATTTAAAATATTAATCAGACTACAGCCAGATAAAATACAATGTGAGATAATGCGTGAAATAATTCCGGAAACTCCTGTAAATGAGTTTTGGAGTTTATGGAGACCAAATGATTTAATAGTTGCGAGTAGAAAAATAGTTCGTGATGAATTGCAGGAGAAATTATTTCTGTTACATAAAGAAAAATTTTCAAATCTACCTGTACCATTGTGTTATCGCCCAGCGGATACTCGACGACAGAATATTGAGGTTGAAATTCCAGGACGGGACACTGAAAATGTCCAGAAACAGAATCTTGTGATAAATAATATTGTTTTAGTTGATATTGATGTTGTTGAAAGCGCGTTGAGTATGAATAATTCACCGTGGAAATTGGGATATGCCATACCAATTCAGTCGTCACAAGGACTAACTATTACTGATACAAATATATGGATCGTCGATGTCAGAATCGAGTGGTCAAATTTAGTTTATCTCGCAGTATCTAGAGTCAGGAGAATATCTCAACTGCATAGAGTTGTCATAGACTCCACAGAAAATAATAATCAAACTGTTAGTGTTGAAGTATTAAGAAAAAAATTATCCAGTTATAAACGATGCGATAAAAAAAATAATCGTGATTTTGATATCGATGTTGAATTTATTATGACGATAAAACAACAACAAAATAATCGTTGTGTAATTTGTAATTGTCACATGTTGTGGAAGTATTCGAGTAATAATCCAAAACAATTTACCATGGATAGAATTAATAGTGATCTTGGTCATACACGTGATAACGTCATATTGACATGTCTTGAATGCAATCGACGTCGGGGTTCCAATTTACAAAAGTGAACGCGGTGGTAATTGTGTGTCTTCAGGAATTACTTGTAATTGTTCACGTACAAATCCATGCTGAGGAGCAGTTGAATCCAGTCTGTAGATAGCGGGTCTACCCGTGGATCTAACCACGCTAGAAATTTTATGTGCAGTCACACTCCAGATAGGATCAGTTGCTCTTTTTCTACCCCCTTCGAGTTCACCAGGTTCATATAGATATCTTATAGTCACATTACCTAATACTGGTTGAGACTGTATGATTTTGTTCCGAGGTATAATATATTTTCCGTAATCGCATCAATAGGTTTCATAGAAATTGAACGAGCAATCTGATTATTTAACGCAGCTATCACATTTGATAATCTTGCGACCCATTCACGAGATCTCATGTCGTTCTGAATTATTTCCTTCGCATAATGGTATCCAAATAACCGCTCAGCGAGTGTTCGATTAAATCGTTCATCTATTGCCTGATCACGATGAATTGCAATGTGTCCTTGTCTGATTTTAACATTATGTTTTTTCATCAGCGATGATACTGCACCAAGAAATTCTTTGCCAGGATCAATTTTTAGCAACTGTGGCCATCGCAAAGGTCCTCGTTGATAAATTCGTTCAAATGCAGATGCAACTTCAGATGTTTTTGTTGATAGCGGCTCCGCTTCTTTATATCTACTTGCAACATCAACGACAGTTAACGCGTATTTGTATGTGCGTGATTTTCGTCCACGTGTTTTAACGGTATCATGTGGTAAAAACAAAATATCTGCTTGATGAACTTCATTGGGAACGCTGACATCAAAATACACGTACTCAATTTTTTTAGGTGGACGTAGATAGATTTGCCATATTGCCTGTCGTGCTAACCACGCTGCAGATACAGCACGTGAGACTTTTGCTGCTTCAGCAAGTTTAGTAATCGCTGCTTTGCCTCTCCAATATCCTCTTGGGCTATAATAAATGGACTCCATTA
This sequence comes from Megalonaias nervosa, assembly GCA_016617855.1. Lineage (NCBI taxonomy): Eukaryota > Metazoa > Mollusca > Bivalvia > Unionida > Unionidae > Megalonaias > Megalonaias nervosa. The sequence continues at coordinate 42,722 of JAECUM010025841.1, read as the reverse complement.
TAATATTCATATAATTAATTACCCAGCCCCTAGCATTATGTTACCTTTCATAGCAGATTTTACTAGAAAACTAGCGAGTTTTTCTCTGAGAGATTTATCAGGTATAGAATTTAACACATGAATCAGTTTCACATCTGCGAGATGTCGTTGTTGTAAATCTTTGCTTTTATACGCAACATCATGAACGTGACACGCTTGATCAGTCTTATTTATTGGATACTCTCCAGGTCTTGGTTGATCTTGATCATCAAGTCGAACATCAAGTTGAGTTCCAGGACCACAATAATTGTATCGGGGTAAGTGTTTTTCCCCGGGATATTTCGCCCACGGAACCCCTGGTAATTTTCCCAACGAAGCGGCGATATCACCTCCCGTCGCTGTGTCTGAAATAAAATTATATTTTTTTGTACCACACTCTTCACACTTACCTGTAAGTGCGCGTCTTTTATTTTCTGTTATTATTGTTGTTAATCCAGTGGTGGACGTGGCTGCCCTGCATCGAACACAATATAAATTCATATCATTTATCATATGGATATAATTGACTTTTCGGCAACACGAAAACAAGAACCAGTCAAGCATCACCCAGCGCTACCAAATTCTATTAGGGCAATCATAAAAGGTCCATCTGGATCAGGCAAAACACAATTATTGCTTAATTTGATAACGAGATGGCTCAAATGGGATAAATTATATTTAGTAGCACCATCTGTAGATGATCAACGATGCTATTGAGTGATTAAAGATTTTAATGAAAATGCAAAGTCGTTTAATGAAGACAGTGACGTTATTGACTTTATAACTGATATTGATGACGCGCCATCTGTAGGTGACCTTGATGGAAGTATTAATAATTTAGTAGTGTGCGATGATGTCATGCTGGACAAACAATCAAATCCAGCCAGGATATTTTCCAGAGGTAGACATAAAAATACAGACGTGATTTATGTTACCCAGCGTTATACACAAATTCCAAAAGTGATCAGAGATAACTGTAATATTTTAGTTGTGTTTAACGGAGTTGATAATCATACGCTGCAAAATATTTATTATACTTGGTGTTCAGGGGATATGGAAATGATTAAGTTCAAAAACTTTTTTTTAAAAAGCACAAGCTACCCTGTTTGGTTTCATCACGATAAATTTGCACGACCCTAGGTCGAGATATCGTATAGGTATTGATAGAATATTTGGTCCTTGATACTGAATAACTCATAGAGTAATGAAGCAGTTATTTCCCCTGACAGTCAAGGATAAAACGGTTCATAGATAATTAATAGTTTCATACCTGTACAGTCATGTTCTTTTTTGACTTCGATTCCCCAGCCTTATATCTTTGAAAAATCCGAGAAATCTACCTATTTGATATAATCAAACCACAAAAATATGTTGCCTAAAATCAGGACCTACCACGCTATAGACATGAGTCATTATTGATTTTTTTGTTCAGACCGGACTGAACTGAATAATATCGATCCATGCATTCATTGCTAGATAGTTCTGTCCTGATGAAAATATAATATTTATTGATAATATAATATTTAAACAAGACAGAATCAGCAGAAATATGTAAAATTGCAGATTTTATTCAGAATCAGATAAAATACTGACCACAGAATCTGCAGTGACAGAGTCAGGGCTAAGGTAGCTATATATTTATTTTTGAAACGTGTATTGGTAAGTTGGAACAATGGTGCATTGCTACCGCGTCTGACTCTCGTACTCGAGGTCTAGGGTTCGGTTCCCCATGACTGACACATGTCGGTGATTTGTGGCCCTGGGTTGCCATTTTATTTAATAATTACTTTTATAAGTGGGGACGCAAGCATCCCATGAGATTTCATGTAACCCTCACCATGTTGAACAACGTGGTGAGTGCAGTTTTGCACTTACCTCGGGGTTTGATTTGGGGGGGGGGGTTTACATGAAATCGCAATGTCTAGACAGCCCTCTGAATTTCTAATATTTCGTTTCACACATTAGGAATTCGCTTGGGGGGGGGGGTGTCTATGCGCTTGCGTCCATAAAATAAACAGCAGGATGATGTGAAGTCGTGACCTTGTGACCTCACTGAAGGGTACCCACATAGGGGCATTCAGAAAGAATGTCTGCCGGACCAAAAAGTCTCAATAAGGTGCTTGTGGACCATAAGACAGGTCTTAACCAATGAAAGAGTGCCCTGTGGGCTTAAGGCCTCAATAACGGACTCTTAGGATTTTATTGGTAAAAGGCTTTACCGGCAAAAGGGACCCAGTGGAATGGTAGACTGAATGTCATAGCTGCTGTTTATTTTTGAATTTTTTGAATTTATTCAAGTCGATAAACAATCTTTTTAAATCGACAGTGACCACATGTATGTGATATGTTTTTGGTTCCATTTTTCAAAATGTTTCGTAGCCGTTTTGTTTCAAACATAATCTTTTTTTAACCCTTGTAGGAACCCTTATTTTTCAAAAATGAAGGTTCGAAAAGTGGTCTGTTCACCCTCCCCATTAGCGATCTTTTTAAATCGACATCAGCGGGGGGGGGGGTGCGACCACATATGTGTAAGCGACTCAGTCTAATGTTTGAAAAACTTCAGTTTGACTTTATCGACCTTATTTGTCTTCATTTTTTTGTAGGAACATTTATTTTTACGCGCCGCCTTGGTCTGTTCACCCTCCCTGCTGCTCAGAGAAATGGATCCAAAAACAGTTATTCCCCCTCAGACTTGATTATAATTAATGATGACACGCTTCTTTTTCCGCGGCCACTCATTACTTGACCTATAATGGCCCCTTTGGTACTGATGCCAATGTACGTGATCATTGTCTCATTAATGGTGCGTACAGAGGGTCCGCAAACATCGTATACAATTTACAGCTGCGAACTAATCCAAGAAAAACGATAATATCCAGCGTGGGTATGATGGTTTCCTGTATGTGGCAAAAGCGTCAAAGATGCCACAACAACATGGACAAATAGACGACGTTCAGATTGGGTCAGCTACAGTTCTTTGACTGCAATTTCTTAAATTGAGCGTGCATAATCTCGTAAGCAAACTTGACCATGATTGTTTACATTCAGTTCACTACACTGTGGTGCTGACGACGGAACATTCGGTTTCTTAACCCGCACAACAGTGTATACGTAACAGTGCGTGACTGACATGGGAACGTTTGCCAAAAATCTGTTACGACCGATCGTGGCTTTTCATTCATCTTTGTCTAGCGAAAGAATTTCCGCCAACGACTACGCGCACGAAAAGCAAGTATCATTTGCGTTTAGTTGTAAAACCCTTAGCAAATGTCATTGTCTTTATCTGAGACGAGATTTGCTCTTAAACGTTCACCATGCCGGCAAACGCTTTTTTTTTTTATTTCGCCTTGTCACATATGATGCACGCTTAATAGTATACGAATGCTGATATTTACAGATGCTCAGCCACCGACGATGCGGCTCTGATGTGAATTTGACTAAGTATGCCACCAAAGTGGATTTCATCGAGTTTACCTGCTAGTTTGTTGTTGATGTCGACGCTCGCGAGCTTACAATTTTTGAAGATCGAACCGGAACACTTACTAATGTTGATATGCAAGATGCTATTTTGAGGCTACGAGACGCCGTCACCAAAACCCTGGTCAAAATCAATGAAATCGGGGAATCAGACTATGGATTAAAAGTATTAATAATCCCCGTTTTCTAAATGAATTTAATGTGGTACACATTTTCATCGCAACCCTTTCTGCTTTCTGTATCCCCCTCCAATCTCATGCATAACTGACAAACTATGCAGAAATGTGGAGTGAGAGAGAAAAGGGATTTAGATTGGATTGAAACCTTAAAATAGAAATTACACCAAGAGCAGCAGAGAGGGTGAACCCTACAAAAGTCGTAGAGACCTTATTTTATAAAAATAAAGGTTCCTACGAAGATAGGAAAAATTTGCCTGATGGGGGGGGGGGGTCTCAAAAAGGCTGAGATACAAGGTCAATAACGTCAAATTGAAACTTCTAACCAACCAAATAATTCGGACCATTTTTTAAAAGCGGGTTTTTTTATTTTTTATGTGCAGAGAGGGTGAACCCTACAACTTTTTGCTCGGCCTCGTAAGCAAAAATAAAGGTTCCTACGAGGTCGAAAAAATACCGTCAATAACGTTTAAACCAAAAAATTCTCTAATTGGGCAAGATCATTTTTGACTCTTTTTCAAATTTTTATGCGATTTCATTTACGCGTTGGTCACCCAATTTTTGTCGTCCACGCTCAGCTGCTATGAATTAAACAACTATTATAAATATTAACAAATGAGTATTGGAGAACCACATTCAGTTAGATTAGCTCGAGAGCGACTAGAGGCAATTAGAAAATATTTACCTGTTCGTGATTTAGTTAAACAACAGTTACAGTCTCGTCAAGAATCTCATGTTGAATTTGAAGAGGATACAAAACAATTATTTAAACCTATCACTGAGACTACTAAAGGCATTCTACCTGTGTTAGAGAAAACCGCTGAAGCAACTGGAAAAATAGCAGAAAGAACAAAACAGACAAAAAGAATTTTACGTGGACTTCCAGCCGAAATAGCTGCTGCGATGCCAGTCCCGGAAATACCTGAGGATGAAGATCAGCCTGGAGGTGCTGAAGTACCAACCCCCGAACAAAAGAGTCATGCAATAAGTACTGCTGAACTGATAAATTTATTTGATGAAGATGTTGTTAAGGTAATTAAAAACTTGAACCTAGATCAACTAGCTGAGTTTGCTTTGGATGGTTTTAGTCGAAGAGATAAATTAATGAAACCTGAACACGCTAAAGATATTAAAAACAGTAAACAATGGCAAAAATATTTATATCGCATACATATGGATGTTGAACGAGTTAACGAGAATGATCCATTCTATCAGGAATATATTAGGAAAATTAATGATTTAATTCAATCAAGAAAAGAGGAGAAAAAACAAAGTAAAAAACAAAAGAAACAAAAACCTCCAAAACAACAACAAAAAGCACCAAAACCATTTGAGCAATCACTTCGTGATTATCCAGTATCACCGAAACCAAAAACACCATCAAAACCAAGTAAAACAACACCACCGAAACCAAGTGAAGAGGAAGAAGAATATTTTCCGTCAGAAGACACCTCTTCTGGCGACATAAGTGGAAGTGGATTTACTACTCATGGAAGTGGCCTTATTACTTGTCCCAATAATGTCCTTGCTGATGTTGATCGACTAGAAATCCTCATTGGAGGAAAACGAGCTGGTAATAATTCCCCAGAAATAATTAATGAAGTAGCTGATATATGTAAACGATTATTTACAGGTGGAATTATGGATATTAATGTATATCGGTCTCTCATTAATGAAATCGCCGATGACTACTATAGTGACTAAGTCACTGGATTGAGTATGTAATAAAATACAGTTATTATAATAAAATGATCGTACATAGTACTCAACGTGGACCAACCATGGTCAGGGCGGTAAATTCTCGATTACCAGTATACAAAACAACCTACGGAGATGGACTAGGCGATATTGTTCAGGGTCTATTTAGAAGGATAGCCCCAAAAGCAATACCGATTGCAAAGCAACTATCAATGAAAGCTATTGATGTTGTTCGTGAAAAAGGTATTGGTGCTGTTGGCAATGTTGCTGGTAAAGCATTCTCAGCAATCAAAGATAGACTAACACGATTAATACGCAGGTCTGCGGTCCGACCTCAACCTGTAAAATTACCTAGCACTGAAGTAATGCCTGCAAATATTAGTAAAATAATAAACCAAGCTGCTAATCAAAAACTAGCAGAGTTGGCAGATGTACCATTATCAGAAAAAGAAAAAAATATAACCGCTAGTCTGATAGCAGGAAGTGGTCTTCGTGTTAGACGATAGCAAATATAATAAAGATGTTTAAACGCATATCTGATCCAGCGTTCGACATGGATGCACCAGTACTCAAGGATGAGTCTGTGCGTGATTATCAATATTATTCTTATGACACACGACTGCCAAATCAGCGTGGACGAATTGAAGTACAGGTTCAAGATACAAGTAGGTATTTCTTACCCGCTGAGGCATTTATTGAAGTCGAAGGTGAAATTTTAAAAGCAGATAATACTGAATATGTAGCCGATATTAGTGTTGGTTGTGTTAATAATGGTATTATGGCGTTATTTGATAGCGCTACGTACATGATTGACGGAAAAAATATTGAATCAATTCAGAAAGACGTTGACGTTGCTACAACGATACTTGGTCTGGCAAGATACAGCGACGATTATTCAGGATCAGCTGGTCCATCAATGATGTTTGTCAAGGATACTTCTGACCACTCTGATTATAAAAACGTAACACTAAATGCAGCTGGAACCGAAGTAGCATCAATGGATGCAAATTTTAACTTAGGATTCACATCACGTCGAGCGATGTTGAAAGATAGAAATAGAAGATTTTCATGTGCAATTCCACTGTCACATATTTTTGGATTCTGTAGAAATGTCAGAAAAGTCATTTTCGGAGCTAAACATACAGTTGTACTCGTACGAAAGGCTATAGACGATGATGCAATATGGCGACCTGTTGGTGATGCTGGTAAAGTAATACTAACAAAACTTTCATTGTGGATGCCAGTGATGACTCCGTCAATATCTGAAGAAGACCGGTTGCTATCCTTTATGAGTCAAGGTGGTAAATCAACGTTATCATGGTTGACAGTGACCACAGATGCTGTGCAGAGCACTGTTAATGGTTTATTCACATGGCAAATAGCTTCTCAGCAGGGTGTTTCTGCACCACGGCATATTTTTATTGCATTACAGAATAATGAACGAGTAAATAATAATCAAACGCGTAGTCACATGATATTTGATAGACTCGGTGTTTCTGAAGTTTCATTTAGGATAAATGGACATCAAGAACCATCCGAGGATATTTTGCTAAATTTTGATCAAAATCATGTAGCACGTGCATATCATCGTCTGATGACGTTCATGGGACGTGATCAAAATATTGATACTGGCTTACAAATATCACAGTTAGATTTTACAACCTTATATCCAATTTATTACTTTTCGCTCGAACATTTAGATTTAACCAGACAGTCAGTAGTTGATATACATTTTCGAGCTCGTGTTAATAGAGATGCTGCAATTATTCCTAATTATAGAGTAATAGCCGTTATACTCAGTGATAAGACGATGTTACTTGAAGGTGTTGGTGGACGAATGAGAGTCGTTGATGCTCCAGTAGAAAATATGTAACACATAATTAGATCACCTGATATAAAATCAGGATAATAATTATAATGTCATACAATCACGTTAGCGTTACCCTGACACCTGGTCAGATTAAAAGACTACAATCAGCATCAAAAAATAACTGTGGAATAAAAATATCGCTAAAGCGAGAACAGATGAGCGGTTCAAATAAATTATCGTTGACCTAGCGTCAGTTCAGAAACTTCAATGAAGCCAAAAAATCAAATAAAGGCGTCAAACTTAATCTTTCTGCGGGCGCCATCAAAGACATCGCTAAGACGGGTGGTATATTTCCACTTCTCGCAGCTATACCAGCTTTAATAGCAGCTGCAGCTCCAGCTGTTGCAAAAGCAGCTGCATTAGGCGCTGTTGGAACTGCTGCTGGAATGGCATTAAAGAAAGCAACAGGAAAGGGAATCAAAAAAAAGGGAAAAGGTCTCAGATTGCCAGGGACTCCACATTCATGGTACGGAAAGGGTCTAAGACTTCCAGGGACAGTTTATTGATATCGCCTATGTCCAATTTTGATTTACTCAATGCTGCTAAAAAACTAAAAATTAAAAATTTTAGAGGTGTTTTCATGCGCGATAAATTACCTAAAATCGCTAGCGATTTAGAAACTGGTATTATCAATCTCGATACAAATTCTGGATCAGGCACGCATTGGGTTGGATATGCAATTGATCCACGTGGAACTATTTACTTTGATTCATATGGATTAGCGCCACCAAAAGAATTTCTTCATTATGTCAGCAATAATACTGCTCCAATCTGGTATTCAACGTAACCAACACAAACATTAACTGATCCACCAATATGTGGTCGTGAAGTACTTAATGTACTTGATGCTATATCAAAATCAACAAAACCACCTCATAAAATCGTGCATGAATATACCACATTGTCACATTTAAACAGATATTGATAAATATTATGGCAGATATTTACGGAAGATCTGCTCGTGGTAAAGCTCAGCAGCAAGGTGATTTATCTAAATACGCAACTCTTGATCAACTCAGAAATGAGATTGATGATTTATTAAATATTACAAGTGTGGATCAAAATGAAGTAGTTGTTTTTCAGGATAAATAAGGACGATTAAAGACAAGCAATATACAACTGCCAGATGTACTTATACGAATTCCTACCGCAGTTGCTGATAATATCGTTACGTTTACTGATCAAGATAAAATACAAGATTCTGGTAAGTCAGTTAACGATTATATCAAGAAAACTGGTGATGTATTTACTGGTGATATTATTATGTCAGGAAAAAAAATTACATACCTTGGAAATCCAACCGTAGATACAGACTCCGCAACAAAAAAAATATGTCGACGATCAAGAATCTAAGTATGTGTTAGTCAACGGTGGTATAATGCGTGCATTTCTCAACATGAATAATAATGGTATTAATAATCTTAGAACACCAGAATCTTATTTTGACGCTGCAACGAAGAAATATGTAGACGATAGCAATATTCCTACGACAACTTCGTTAGAAACAATGAGTGACGAAATGACCGCACTCAATGGTACTTTTACTAGACATGTACAAACGTTTTTAAATTTTCGTAGAAACATAAACAAATCTGTACATGATTTTTTTGGTGATCCACCAATCGTTGACATAAAACTAGCCGACGTTAACATGAAACTCAACGATATTGTTAGTGGAATACCTAATATTGTTAAAAAAACTAATCTGATTAAAATTCCTCACAATCAGATCGTCAATATCGTGTACACAGTAGCATCAGGATCAGCCACGTGGACACCACAAAATAAAACCATCAAATACACTGCGGAAATTGCTGGTGTGTATAGGTTGTCCGTACTTAGCAGTGTAGAGTTTAGAATATTTACTACATCTCCATCAACTGGTAATTCTTCTAGAATTGTATCTGTAATATTGGAAAGATTCTGAGGAAATATTTACGTTGGAATTATCTGATAAACATACAGCTGCTGCTAGTTACTGGTGGTGTCTGGAATTTGTAACCAAACTCACCAATTAATTACTTAACGTCATAGTATAATGAATGAAACTTCAATCGACGTTCAACGTCACAGATATAATCAAGTATGTGAATGCCTGACCAAACTAAAAAATATCATTGACAATTATACAGTAAAAGTAAAAAAAATATCGCAGACGTATGGTTGTCATTGATATAATCGTTTACTCGGTTTCCGCTGTTGTTGCTGGATCCGGATTATTATTATCAACGATAACAATGACAGCTCCAGCAATTGTAACGATTATTGTTTCAACTTCAACAACATGCGCAGGTATTCTCAGTATTATCGCTAAAAAGATATCTACGTGCACAAATGATAAATTACGCGAGTACATAATAAAATTACACACAGCAACAGCAGCCTATTCTAAACTAACTTCATGTGTTTCATTTTATCTTAGAGATGGTAAAATATCCGACGAGGAATTTGCAACAATAATGAAAACCTACGATGAAGCATTCATAATCGCTACTAACGATAGCCAAAATGGAGAATTAAATAATAACAATAATAATAATGTCTGAGTCCTTGACAACGTCAATAGAGTTATTACAGCAGATCATCACTAATACAACACCGTCAAAAACTACGATGATTTCTTTAAGTTCGACCAATCCTGAGTTTAGCGTTAACTTTCCAATCGCAATTCCTGCAAAAGAAATAGCGTTAGCGCAGCTTCGAGTTTATTATAGCTGGCCTAATATTAGATCAAAACCATTTGGTTGACAACAGCCAAATAATTCACTAGTATTCGCAAATAAGAATAAACCTGATGGAACTCCTGATTGGCAAGTAGTTAGTATTCCAACTGGTAGTTATCAGATAGAACAGATCAACGATGAATTCCAGCGCAGAATTAAATCTATTACAGGAAAAGAATCAAAAATAACAATTGGTGTATACGAATCAACATTATCGGCGGTGATTGAAATAAATTCCCCTGATTACTCTGTAGATATTTATCAAAGTTCGATTAGATCAGTGTTAGGATGGCCTGATGGTCCTCCAGACCAAAAGTCAAATGGAATTCCAGTACCAACCAAAATTGAATTTCTCACAACGGAAAAAAAAATTCATTAAAGATCCAGAATATCGAAATAAAAATCCATGGCTTTATATAAATTTTGAATCTGATCCAAGCAACGATAGATATTACTTTACTGATTTCGACGGTCGAAGGACCCCTAAGATAACTAGATCAGCATTTAATGCTATCATCGTAGACACCAGGACGCAGATTTATAGAGATATTGTTGATGAAGAATTTTTAAAAAGATTTTTAAATCGTCTTAAGCCTGAATACGATAAAACACTTAATGATTTAAGAAATTTATTTATTTCATTATCTCAACATTATGACGATGATGTAAAAAATCAGATAATCGTGTCAATAAAACATTTAAATAGAATCCTATTTGATTTATACATCGCCAATCGAAGCATTATAAACGTTGCGACTAAACTCGATGGAAACCTTTACACATCTCCAGAACATAAGAAATTATTCCTTGATCATTACAAAATAACAGAAGAAGATTTACAAACATTTATAATACCAGATTTAAATAACGCTGAAATGAAGAAAACACTCAACGATGTCATTGATGAATATTTCCCTAAAATATATGCAGCGTGGAGAAAATTAGCCCCACCACCAACCATACTTAAGTATAATAACGATTTACATGGCGCAGGACGTCATATCTCGCCTAATATTGTTTACATCACATCGACAATCGCACTGAATCTAGTATGCGATATAATTGATAGTAGTTACCACGTAGATCTTTCAAGATCTAACCAGGCCCAGCAAGGATATATATTATATTCATCAAGTATTCAAGCGCCACCAGGATAGCTCATTGTGTCTGAGCCAATAAATCAGGTTTACTTGCATGTACATAATCCATTATTGTCAAGAATGAATTTCAAACTCACAAATCAAGATGGCAACATTGTGGACCTTAGAGGGGAGACGTTATATATTAATTTGTACATACGCTCGTAGAGTAAATATTGCAGTTGTCGTACTTATACAGTACATGTGATAGCGCACCAAACATTGTTCGTTTAGCGAATAAATTCTTTTGCAATCGGCGCATTATTCAGAAAATATTACAGATCTGAGAAAATTTACTTGTTTTATGTTATTTTTGCTTGTTTTGTGTTATTTTTGCTTGTTTTTTAGTCATTTTTGTTCGTTTTTTGCTTGTTTTTTAGTCAAATTTCTAATTTCGTACGGTTCAAACCCCCAGGGTTTCTCTAAATGATTATTTGTTGTTTTTTGCTCGAAATATGTTATTTTTTCGTAAAAATGTCAAAAAACACGAAAATCATTTAGAGAAACCCTGGGGGTTTGACCCGTACGGTTTCTAAAAATCTAGTAAATTTTTGTTGATTTTCAGGTACTTTTCATGCAAAAAAACGAGATTTTCTCTCAAAAACACGGATAAAAATTATTTTTTTTTCACTGTAATTGATTAAATATAATAAAGCGCGATAACTCTGCTCTGTCTCTCTGTAGAGCAAATTAAACGATTATCTCCCTTGTAATACATGTTATCTATAGAGGTATTTTAGTCCCCATACGGACACGATATATATCGTTTTTCGTTAATTATTTAGTGATCTATCCTATCTCTGTAAGCATCGCTGTTAGTGAAGCAGCAATTTGTAACAGAGAGGGATAATTTGACTCTAATAACCTTAAACTCACGTCAGTTTTATATACCAAGTACGTAGAGTTATTTTTAGCTCTAACACATGTATTTTGACCTTAACGAACGATAACTCATACGTGCGATTATTTTATTAATTTTGAAAAATTAAAGTAAATTCACGCTACATTAGTAATACAAGTCATGTGAGACAGCGCAAATATTTTATATACTTAAATTCAACTGTATTATTGATAAGAGAGCGATGGCCGAAGTGGTAAGACGGTTGGAGGTAGATCGAAGTTCTGCAGACTCTCGCGTGTTCGAGTCTCAAAAAATGCTGAAGATATATTATCTTGCATTTGGCAACTGATGCTATTTAATTGGGGGAACCCGGAGCATTTCCTCGACATCCACAACAGACAAAATACACTCTCCTACCATACACCCTTGAGGGGTGTACCTTTTACACTCCCCGGGGTTTTGTATGGGGGGAGAGTGTACAAAATCTATTGGACGTAGACAAGATTCCCCCGTCATCACCATTTGTATATATTTCATGTTCATGGAATCATCTATATGTTTGTGCCGTCCAAAATCAAATTCAAAATCATAAACCATCTGAACCATATAATACATGTTGTGCTGAAATCAAAATCATAAACCATCTGTATATATTTCATAACCATATATACCACAAAAACAGCGCCCTGACAAAAAAAAGTCATGGGGGCTAATATTTTTTAATTTTAAATATATAAATATATATATAATGAACCATGAAAACATCAATGATATTGTCTGTGCTTTTAAAAAATTAAAACATAACGGAATAAAAATATCTGATAATCTCGACCCTCAGAAAATTATGTGCGATTTTGAATCACTGCAACAGAGAAAATTTGAAAATAAATATACACTACCTTCAAACTACAGATTTATAAAATTAATTTATCAATCTATGCTTGAATCACTAGCTATGGTAAACGACAATCAGGTAAAGCTATTTGCACCTCTTGCACAGTCAATCGAAAAGGTTAAATCCGAACTGTCTCACGAGTACGAAAGAAAAAAGATCGTGGACAATCGTGTAATGCAATTAAGAAAGATTATGCTATCTGATTCTGTCAAAAATGATAGTGACGCTGAGAGCAGCGACGTGAAGGTGGACCCCTGACTCTGTCAGGGACTGTAATTATGGCTAAACAAAAACCCTGGCAAAACTGACAGTCGAACTATCTGTTTTTGTTAGGAAGACAGAGTTAGATATATTCAAATATTATCCGCTGATTATATTTCATTGAAAATGCAGATTTGTATGTTTTATTTGCAACAAATTGTACTGATTGTGGATGTGTGTCAAAATGTTTTGCAGCTACGTTTATTGATGGGAAGGTCATTTCCTGGTCTGTTTCTGTATTTATGGATTTAATAGCTCTCTTTACGAATACTTTACACCTTCCAGTATTTCCACGTCTGGAATTCTGACTCTGTGTTATAACTTGCAGATTAGATAACCGATTATTCTGGGGATCTCCATCAATATGATCAACTACAAGTCCATTTTCAACTACTCCACGAAAACATTCGAATATGAATTTATGTGATAAATAATTTTTATTTCCACTGGTATTAAATTTAAAATAACCAAGTTTACCAAGACTACCGACTGGTTTTTTTGATCGGCAGTTCCTGATCACGCCATCACGAGACGCTTCATAATTTTTGATGATCGGATGCGCTACAAATTCTTTTTGCTCCATTTATATAATAATATTATTTGTCTAAATCATTATTTTGAACTCTTTCCAGGTAATCCTCTACGGTTTTTATAGAAGATTTACCTGACAAGGTATTTTTTTTTTTGTCATAATATCGTTTTAATTCCCTGTATTTTTTTCCGCCACATTTTAAACATAACTGTGTTTTTCCTCTGACTCCTACACCGCATTGCACACATGGTTTTGGTCCTGTACTTCCATGTTTGATGCATTGCATGTGATTTCCGCAGTATTCATTTATACATGGTTTATCACAATGAGAGATATGACCAAGTTTAAGCCAAATACACTTGTTCCTGGTTTCAATCATTATATATATATATATATATACAAAAATTCAATTTAAATATTTGTCTTAATTATAATAATGGAGGAATTATCCGCAATTGAACCTTCCCTTCCAGATTTGATCTTGACAGACTATCAGAATATAAATTTAGTGTTTCGATGCAAGATCTAGCTTTAACAAATGCGGATATAGCTAAACGTATCCGTGAAGCCAAAAAGGAATTTCGTGACGATGGTGCTGCTCATGTATGATCAACTTTCAGGATAGGACATATCGTTAATATGATGAACGACAAACGAGGAAAAGTAATTATTAACCACCTTGATAATCAAAAATATTTTATTTTAATAAAATTTATTGTAGAGACAGATGACGATATTTGGATAATTCGTGATAAGCGTGATCCAGTCCGTGTGAAGTCGGGAAGCAATATTGTTCTCTTAAATAACAGATCCAAACCTGGAATACTTACTGGTATTGATAAGCCATATTATGAGCGAGAGGATCCTGTGACTGCGGTTGTCTATGCAATATATTCGCTAAATGATAAACCTAATGTTGCGGATCTCAAGCCGATGAAAATATCAAGAATAAACTGTGTAGCTGAACGAGTTACAGAACATTTTACAAATGCGATACGTGGTAATGGCTTAACAGATTTAAGACGTAAAAAAATAGATACATGGGCAGAAACGGTTAAAGATACTGGTGCATCTATTAAGGATGTTACTGAACTAGAAAAGTTATTAAGATTTCCAATAACAGTAAAAACACTAACCGGAGAGATATTATACGAACCAAAATATAAATCATAATGCACATGCATGGACTAATGCTGTAACGGTATTTCCACGAGATAGAAAAATTAAGTTTTATGATGGTCATATATATGATTTTATCAGAAATATAAGTAAAAGTGACCCTGTGTCTGTTTGGTTATTTCAAAATTCAGAATACGATTACGATCAATTTGTACGGCCTAACGGTGATATTTATCGTACAGAATCTCTTCATGAAGAAATGGAACATCTTGCATTGAAATATACTTCTGACGATGTCATAGTTGGACAATTACTGAATAACTGTTTTACCGTACCATCGGTTACTGCCCATTTCACTCAGGAGAAAAATTCATGGAAAACGACACGATCAGAATTCCTTGAAGATATCAAAAAAAGTTGTATAGAATATGGACACGGTGGATTATGGAATACCAAATACGATTATAGTGACGTTATCTCAGCTGATATGGCTGCATGTTATCCTGGGAGTTTTCTTGGATATGGAGAATGTTCTAAATACTTTACGAAACTCGGACATCCTACACATGAGATGACCAGGGTTGCAATAAACGGACCCCTTTCCCAAGGACCTGATTTTGACTTAACAGGATTTGCTTATGTAGAATCATTCGAGTTTAGAGAGGGTCTCCATGCGATTACTTATGTTTGGTTTGGAAGACATTTTTCAGAACGATGTTGGGTTCCGATAGTACTATTGCGGTATATGCTTGATGCTGGATTTTTAATATCGTTGAGGGTAACTGAAGCAATTATATCGTATAGTTCACAGAAGCAAGTTTGGTTACCAGAACCGGACAGATTTAGTGTCGATGATGCCAGGAAAGAGTTCCCTGACCTTAACGAAGATCATGTCATTAAAATAAGTAAATGCAGGAATGAGCATGATGAAAAACTTGCAAAAGATCTTGGTAGAAAGATAATCGGTAAGTTTACTCAAGGTGGTTCATACGATTATAAACGAGTGTGTACAAGATTGATTATGGACGACGCTGAACTAGATTTTATAAGCGCTGATACAACGGAGAAAAACACATTTATAAGCCGATGTAATGCTTATTTATCAGATAGAACAAAACTAGGTACCATTGTGAGCTACCTTGATGGCGACTCACCACAATTTACTCATTTAAGATCTTCGATGTTAGCTTATGTTTCGATAAACCTACTATCGATGATAAATAGATTTCCTCGTCACGCTGTCAGAGTCGCTACGGATTCATTTTATATACATAAAAAATATAAAGATTTATTAAAACCGCTACTCGGTAATGTTGAATGGGGGACGTGGAGGATAAAACAAGAAAATATACTTAGTTATTCTGAATCTACCGATGTTGAAATTAAGGAAATATATTACAGAAATAATAATCAAGCATCAAAATCATCTGCACCATCTGTGTACGATCCTGTAGCTAGACATAAGACTGTTTATCTTAATGGGTGTGGAGGGTCAGGTAAAACAACTCGTGCGATTAATTTATTTATGAATAATAGTTCAGATATAATTGTTTTGACACCTACACATAAACTTGCTAGAGAAATAAAAGAACGAGGAGTAAAATCATGTACATAGCATAGTTTCTTTAGATGGTGCGGAGACACGTGGACTCCTGAGCGAATGGGTGAAAAATATATACCTAAGTATATTATATGGGACGAGATATGCACGGTGTTGTTAGAAACACTAAAGACATTTCTTGAATGGTTATTGACAAAGAATACTGCTGTGATTATGTGTAGCGATCATGGTCAACCACCACCCTTTGTTGGACAGTCTCCACATGAATGGCTAAAGAATAATGTAGATTATTATGAAGAAATACATGATGACCATAGAGCTATTGATGAGCCGCTGAAAGAGTTTAAAAGATTAATCAGACTACAGCCAGATAAAATACAATGTGAGATTATGCCTAAAGTAATTCCAGAGACAACTATGAATGATTTTTGGACTTTATGGAAGCCTGCTGATTTGATAGTCGCAGTAGAAAGATAGTTCGTGATGAACTGCAAAAGAAATTATTTACGTTACATAAAGAAAAGTTTCTAACGTTACCTGTACCTTTGTGTTATCGCCCAGCAGATACTCGACGACAAAATATTGAAGTTGAAATCCCATGTGGAGACACTGAAAATGTCCGAGTACAAAATCTTGTACTGAATGACATTGTTTTGGTTGCCATTGATGTTGTTGAGAGCGCATTAAACATGGAAAAATCACCGTGGATGTTAGGATATGCTATAACGATTCATTCGTCACAGGGATTAACTATCTCTGATACAAATATCTGGATTGTAGATGATCGTATCGAATGGTCAAACTTAATCTATCTTGCAGTATCTCGTGTTAGAAGAATAACTCAACTACATAGGGTTATTATAGATTACGTGATAACTGAGGAAATTACTAATGACGCTGCTGTAATAAATAAAAAATTAGCTGGTTATAAACAATGTGACAAAAAAAAATAAGCGTGATTTTGATATTGATACTGAATTTATTATAACACTGAAGCAACTACAGAATAATCATTGTGCAAGCTGTAACACAATAATGTTATGGCAATATTCGAATAATAATCCAAGACAATTTACCGTAGACAGAATTAATAGTGATCTTGGTCATACACGTGAAAATGTGATGCTGACCTGTCTTGAATGTAATCGACGCCGGGGCGCTGGACGCCCTGGTGCTAATTTACATAAGTGAACGGGGTGGTAATTGTGTATCTGCAGGAATTACTTGTAATTGTTCACGTACAAATCCACGCTGAGGGGCAGTAGAATCTAGTCTGTATATGGCAGGTCTTCCAGTGGATCTAACTACGCTAGAAATTGTATGTGTTGTCACGCTCCAGATAGGGTCAGTAGCTCTTTTTTTTCCCACCCTCAAGCTCCCCTGGTTCGTATAAATATCTCACAGTTACATTACCTAATACTGGTTGTTCACGGCGTTGTACGTTATCGCTACGGGGTATATATTTTTTGTTATTGCATTAGAAGGTTTCATGGAAGTTGCACGAGTAATTTCATTATTTAGCGCAGATATCACACTTGGTAACCTTGCAACCCATTCACGAGATCGCTCACCCGACTTAAAATCAGTAGATATTTCCTTTGCATATTGATATCCAAATAACCGCTCCACAAGTGTTCGATTAAATCGTTCAACAATTGCTTGATCACGATGAATTTCAGTATGTCCTCGTCTGATTTTAACGTTATGTCGCTTCATCAAAGATAATACTGCACCAAGAAATTCTTTACCAGGATCAACTTGTAATAACTGTGGCCATCGTAGACCACCACGTTGATAAATTCGCTCAAACACAGATGCAACTTCAGATGCTGTCTTTGTTGATAATGGTTCCGCTTCTTTATATCTACTTGCAACGTCAACAACAGTCAATGCGTATTCGTACGTGCGTGATTTTCGTCCACGTGTTTTAACAGTATCATGTGGTAAAAACAAAATATCTGCTTGATGAACCTCATTAGGGACGCTGACATCAAAATGTGCGTAATGAATTTTTTTAGGTGGTGGTAGATAGATTTGCCATATTGCCTGTCGTGCTAACCATGATGCAGCAACATTACGTGAAACTTTTGCTGTTTCAGCAAGTTTACTGATTGCTGCTTTACCTCTCCAATATCCTCTCGGGGAATAATAAATGGATTCCATTATAATAGTTATATAATTAATTACCAGCCTCGAGCATTATTTTACTTTTCATAGCAGATTTTACTAGAAAACTAGCGAGTTTTTCTCTGAGAGATTTATTACGTATAGCATTTAACGCATGAATCAATTTCACATCTGCGAGATGCCGCTGCTGCAAATCTTTACTTTTATAAGCAACGTCATGAACATGACATGCTTGATCAATTTTATTTACTGGATACTCTCCGGGTCTTGGTTGATCTTGATCATCAAGTCGGATATCAAGTCGAGTTCCAGGACCACAGTAATTATATCCAGGAAGATGTTTCTCACCGGGGTATTTGGCCCACGGAACTCCTGGCAATTTTCCTAATGATGCGGCTATATCACCACCACGCGCTATTTGCGACGCAGAAATAAATTTATATTTTTTTTGTACCACATTTTGCACATTTACCCGTAATTGCACGTCTTTTATTTTTTGTTGTTATCGTTGTCAATCCAACGGTATGGGTAGGTACTCTGCATCGAACACAATATAAACTCATATTATTTATTATATTGTTATAATTGACTTTTCAGCGACACGAAAACAAGAACCAGTAAAGCACCATCCAGCGCTTCCGAATTCCATTAGAATGATTATAATAGGTCCATCTGGATCTGGTAAAACACAATTATTGCTTAATCTGATAATGCGGTGGATGAAGTGGGATAAATTATATTTAGTGGCACCATCTGTAGATGATCAAAGATGCTACGAAGTACTTAAAGATTTTAACGAGAATGCAAAATTATTGAATCAAGATGGCAACGATATTGTTGATTTTATCACCGATATTGATGAAGCCCCATCCGTAGATGACTTAGATGGATTCAATAATAACCTTGTAGTATACGATGATGTGATGCTGGACAAACAATCTAATCCAGCTAGAATATTTTCTCGAGGTAGACATAAAAACACGGACGTGATTTATGTTACTCAGAGATACACACAGATACCTAAGGTGATCAGAGACAACTGTAATATTTTGGTTGTGTTTAATGGAGTAGATAATTATACTTTACAAAATATTTATTATACTTGGTGTTCAGGAGATATGGACGTGATTAAATTTAAAAACTTCTTTTCAAAAGCACAAGCTATTCCATTCGGATTTATAACAATAAATTTACATGACCCAAGATCAAGGTACCTTATAGGTCTGGATAAAATCTTTGGTTAATTCATAGCAGCAGAGAGGGTGAACGACAACAATTGAGTGACCAGACAAGTAAATGAAATCGCATAAAAATTTTTAAAAAATCGTCAATAATGGTTTAACAAAACTAAGCTAACTAAAACGGTAACAGTACATAGACAAGTTAGAGACGTTGGTTTAAACGTTATTGACGGTATTTTTTCGACCTCGTAGGAACCTTTATTTTTGCTTACGAGATCGAGCAAAAAGTTATAGGGTTCACCCTCTCTGCACATAAAAAATAAAAAAAAAACCGCTTTTAAAAAATGGTCCGAATTATTTGGTTGGTTAGAAGTTTCAATTTGACGTTATTGACCTTGTATCTCAGCCTTTTTGAGACCCCCCCCCCAATCAGGCAAATTTTTCCTCTCTTCGTAGGAACCTTTATTTTTATAAAATAAGGTCTCTACGACTTTTGTAGGGTTCACCCTCTCTGCTGCTCCAAGTAACCTACAAGAATATGGTTGGTCGTAACGATATGTGTGCAGTTTCCTTGGGATTTATCAACAGTGTTTATCAATGATACAAAGTTTTAAACCATGTCGACATTCTACGGCAAATTTCTTAACACCGAGCTACACTAAGTCTGTATATAAATATCGATCGGTCTGCCAGCTCAGCGCGAAGCAATGGCTGCACTTATGGGTTGACACTCCTGTATAAAGGTTGTGTGTAATACAACTCAAACAGTAGTGGTCGATTTGTTTACAAAACGAGTTGACGCATATGATGGCAGTGGTAAGTGGATAGTTGGTGTCTAAGCGGTCGTGGACGTGTATGCATTCGTGCCGTATCCGCGACGAATCTGTGTTGCACCTGCGCCGTATCCGTGCCTGTATTTGTTTTTATATTAGTATAGTAGTATGATAATAGCGGTTTTGTTGGTTACTGATGTAGGCTTAAGTCTTCTACATCACATGACTTTTATGAGTGGGTTCGGATGAGTGAGCTTGTTTTGTGAGGACAAAGTCATGGCGTGGTTAGATGGCGTTAATATATAGATCAGCAACAAAGGTACAAAACCACTATTCACACTACTATAGTCATGTTGAAGCCAATGAGATGCAATAAGAAGGAGCAAATGATCTGGGCAGATATAGAATGTTCCCGACACAAAATATGTTTCTGAGCCGGAAAAGAATCTGTGCATGTTATAAAGTTCTGGTAAATTCAGATGAATCAGGCTCTGTCTGACCTAAGATGGTATTTAAATTAAATTGCTACTCAATCAAATAATTTGATATTTATTACATATTGCAGATCTTGTTACCTATATAATTTTGACAGTGACTGTGCGTTCAATAGTCGGCTGAGATAACAGGCCCAGGTAGTCATCATCCTCAGAGTACCAAGAGTTGTCGGGGACTTCTACATCCTCCATGAACGATGGTTCTCTACATTGGTGTTCCTGTGCGTTGATATGAAACTGTGTAACATTGCTGGTATGATATATCGTATGAGGGGTGATATTTGGGAAGTTGAATATTCGTGCTGTTGGCTTTAGTTTCCTAATAAAATTTATGACTTTAATATAAGGATTTTATTGGACCAAGGTCCCGCTATTACGAAGAAGTATTGATCTATCTAGGTTCTTATTCCAGTTTTTAAATTTTGAACTTTCAGAATGAAAGAATTTATCAAAATAATTTTGAGAAAATTTCTAAAAGTTTGAATTCGTTTAGCCCTAATACAATTTGGTTTGTTGTAAAAATGGTACCGTTTAGGTTCAGTGTGGAAGAGAATTCACACGCCATATTCTTTCACGGTGGGAAGGGAAAGAAAAGAACTAAGTTCACACTACATTCTACTAATTATGGTCAATATTTCTTGATATCTTTCTTCTTTTTTCTACCACGTGAGCGTGTCTGTATTTTCAGCATCATGTTAGTTACAATCTCTTAATCTTGAGGATATTATTAGTACAGCAGGCGCCATTTGTCATGGAAGAAAATGAAGAGTATAACTCACGAAGTATTGTATTTTGTATCCTTATCATTATGTAGAAATTCTTGTAGGTGCTAGGGCCACGCAAAAGTTTCTTGTTTGTTTGCATTTTAAAAATGTATCGTCATCTTATACGCTGGTAAATGTTGATGCTTGTGCCCATATCATCGCCAATTTTATTTCCAAGATTCATATAATTTGCTCAGTCGGTCTTGGAATGTTTGCTTCATACGCTTAACAGTACAAGGTAAAATTGGACAACAGGTACATTACCTAAATTTCAAGTTAATCCATGATGACGCTTGACATCAACAACTCACAATAAATGAATCTGTTAGAGAATCGTTGAGTAAACGATCTATCAGGTGGCAAATTGCTCAATTGATTTATTAATTATGTCAGTAAATAATCTTGTAAGTAGACTGGGAGATACATAAATAAATAAATAAATAAACAAATTCTTCGCATACTCCGCACGGTCTCACAGCACAGGTGAGATTAACACTTGTCGAATGTATGAATCGGAAGCTATACATCCTGGCAGTGAGGGTATTGTTACAAGAGCCACTGAAGCTTGTCAGCAGAAATTACCGTTGAGTGGTTCTGAAATTTGGAGAGGACACCATATGCAGACTCTTTACTTCACAATGGACAACATAATATCTTCATGAAAAGAAAAGAGATTGGAAGGGATAGGGAGGGTAATTCAGTTTAAATATCCGATTGTAATGTGGCGAATTTTGAAGACTTATTGAAACTTAAGGTTGAATAAATTGTGCTTTGAAGTTATCATAGTCAAGCCAGAAAGGTCTTGAGAAAGTTCACTGATATTTCTCTTTTTTCATCTCTGAAACATAAACGTGCCTACGTTTAAGCTTCAGTAGAATTGACCGAGTCATCGTAGATCCGACTCCTTGGGAAACTTGAGAATAGTGTTTTCCCTCGTAGAAAGGCCAGATAGCTGTCTTAAAAAGGAAGACAGGCTATAGTGCTAAGACGCACGGTTTGTGTGGAAAGAAACAGCATTAAGGTACGCAATTTTAGTTTCCATATAATATTCTATTTCATTTGTTTGGTTTTATGCAAATGTGTTGATATGCTTGTGATTCACGCATGTATCGTGTATTCATTTCGTAGGACTCTGTTGATGTGTTAGAGTGTTATGCAATTTAATTCTTTAATTTTACAGTTCATTGATAGAACTGACGGATTGCATGTAATCAAATATTCAATGTGTAGAATTCCATAGGAATTTATGATGTAACCCAAAGAATGCTCAAATATGCAGTATTTCATAGAGATTTATGAATTAATCCTAATATTCAATGTGTCATATTTCTTATGATATATGAATTGATTTCCTGTGTAGGATGATATTGTTATCGTGAGTTAATGACA
This sequence comes from Megalonaias nervosa, assembly GCA_016617855.1. Classification (NCBI taxonomy): domain Eukaryota; kingdom Metazoa; phylum Mollusca; class Bivalvia; order Unionida; family Unionidae; genus Megalonaias; species Megalonaias nervosa. The sequence goes on along the minus strand of JAECUM010025841.1, from coordinate 19,684 downwards.
ATTGTATATTTATATATGATTTCGCAATGCTTAAATGATCTTGCAGGTTATTGGTTACTGTAGCTAGATTTAGTGGATATTATGCCATAAGTAACTGAACATTTATCTTCTTGGACAGAATTGACTAGTCAAATGTAAATAAGACGTGTAGTAATGTATGCTGGTATACACGGCCGCATTTGTCTGTAGAGAGCACGTGGTAATTTCTAATCAATTGCCGTGCGGCGAGGGCAATGAACTTCGAGCTAAGGTCATTTGTACTAAATATAGCGGTGTACCTTACCGAAATACAGAAATCTGTAAGGACAGTTATTTGTAAAGATCACATTATATCAGAATTTATGCAGTATGAATCGCTAATCTGAATACGCACAAAGAGAGTTTTTATATATATACAGATAAGTGATGAAACTTGTCTAGCTTGAGGCATACTGTATATTTAAGGAAACAGTTTTATACCCTCGAGAAGGAAGGAAGGAAGGAAAAGACAAAGGAAAACCCGATGAGTCAGAGGGAAATCCGCATCTAAGAGAGGTCGGAATAATCAGGGGTCAGAAAGGAGACCAAAGCGCACGCATTAGACATGGAAAACAAGACAAGAGGAGAGAGACGTCAGGTGATGCTGTCAAGCGTGGAATTGTGCTCTCTAATTCACTACTCGTAACATGATGTAAATTGAACATTGCGACTAAATTCTATCGATGTAAATCTGTTGGACTGAAAAGTGAAATTTTGGTTATGCATCAATTGATTAAATTTATTTGCATTTATTGGTAAAGGGGGCTCGTAGTTGTTTATTTCTTTCAATAGCCTTGCTCAGTTATCTGTTAACATTCCATCTATCCGTCCACACTGGGCAATAACACCGTGGGAGGTCATTCCCTAGTTAATGATCGCCAAATCAATTAAGGAGACTTTACTGTTTTAAAGCCACCCCCCACCCCCGTTACAAAGTGGGGGATCGTCCGGGATATTTTGAACAGTGGATAGCAGATCTGAGCATATATTGAATAGAAATATAATACCATAGCAGTGATAACTTTGTTTATTATTTAAATAAGGAATTACGAGTGTGAATTGAGTCAATATCTATGCAATTTTGTAATTTGTGCATGCCATTGTTGAGATTTTCTTTAATGTTTGTTATGACATTGTAAGAAATTAAGATTCCGTACTTCAGAAGAAGTATTCCCTTTAGTTACTCTTGCGAGAAGAGATAATTAAAGAAGTCTCGGAGGAGTAATTGCACATGTTGGTGCGAGCAAGCTGAATTTGGGGAAAATTCAGAATTTTGTACTGCCAGAAGCTGTTTCGTTACTTTGGAGTGATCTTAATTAAGTCTGTAGGTTAAGACTTTACTAGGATAGAATACGTGTAGGTATTCTTAGGGAAGCTGTTTCCTGTAAGACAGTAAATGGGTTAGTGAGTACTAATCTAGGTAAGTTTTTTGGTGATACAGTCAAATAGACTAGGATGGGAACTATTAGGCAGTTAGTTAAAGAGTTGAACTCTCTGGGACAGGACGAATTAGGTTATGAAGGGACCCAATTAGCGGAATTTGTAGAGAGCAGTCTCAAGGAATACAGAGAACAGCAGGCGGCAGAAGAAAAAAAAAGAATGAGACAAGCCGAGGAGAAAGAAAGAATGAGACAAGCCGAGGAAAAAAAAAGAATGAGACAAGCCGAGGAGAAAGAAAGAATGAGACAAGCCGAGGAAAAAGAGAAAGAAAGAATCAGACAAGCCGAAGAAAGGGATAAAGAAAGAGAAATTGAGTTAGCCAGATTGCAGGCCGAAGAAAGAGCCAGGGAGAGAGAATATGCGTTAGCCATGAAAAGACTAAGGATCGAAGCGGAATCTAGGAGGGGCGAAGAACTGAATGAACATTCAGGACCCTCAAGCAAAAGATCTGAGGATAGACGTACCGTCCAGATAACCATGCCAATGTTTAATGACAAGGACGAAATTAACGATAAATTTTTAACGCAGTTTGAAAAGTTATCCTTACTACATCATATGCCCAAAGACCAGTGGGCCATTAATATTTCTGCATTTTTGCAAGGAGCTGCCAAGGATGTCTACCATAACATGGCACCCACTGAAGTAGATGACTACGACGCTCTCAAGAAAGCACTATTACGGCATTATAAGTTGTCGGCTGAAAGTTTCCGCAAAACTTTTCAGAGAGTCGTCTAAGAAAACAACGGAGACACACGCACAATTTCATACTCGTGTGCGCGTGCTCTTCGACAAATGGATGAAAATGACAGGAGCCGAGCTTACTTATGAAGGCATACGGGAAGAGATCTTGAAAGAACATGTCCTCAGTACGTATCAGAAAGACCTGATCGTATTTTTGGCTGAGCGTGATTTCGCAACCTTAGAAGATATCAGTGTGATGGCTGAGCGATATGAGAGTGCACACTCTCGTCCGACCACATGGAGTGGCAGGGATCGAACCAGCGTCCCTGACTTTAGGAAAGCTAACGGTTTGACACCTCATAGGCGGAATGGTGAAAATGGTGGGAAGCTAGGGGCTGATAATCCCAGCCGTGATCAGTTCCGTGGCTCAGGGAAGTCCCAAGGGGTAGATAAAGGTACCCCTGGTAAGAAAGATGAAGTTGTGTGCTACGGTTGCAACAAACCTGGCCATATTCTCAAGAACTGTAGGAAATATCGTCCCACGATAATTGTAGTGACACCAGGCACTGGTAGAAAGAGTAAAACAGTAGAGTGGCCGAATGCCTCAACAGCTACGGTAAATGGAGAGAAGGCTACTGTGTTGTATGACACTGGCTGCAGTTATCCAGCTTTGGTGGATAGCAAATTTGTTAAACCTGCTTATTATACAGGTGAGACAGTGGAGGTTCAATTTGCTAATATGAGTAAAGATTCCCTTCCAGTTGTTTACATCTACCTTGATTCGCCGTATGTGAAAGGACGAATTCAAGCAGCGTACTTGTCAGGGTTGTCGCATGACGTATTTTTAGGATGTAGGTATGTGTTGCCACAGCCTAATCCTATGACGTGTACACCCGTACACGCGGGGTCCGTAGAGACGAGGTCTATGAAGCGAAGGTCAGGGTCGAAGCCGCTGAACCCCTCGACTTCGCCCATAGATAATTTGCTACCTGGTGAATAAAGGAGACTTCAAGAGGAAGATTCTACCCTTAACAGGATACGCGGGTATGCAAAGGAGAAGTCCGTGCGGAACTTACCTGACGGAGAGGTAGAGTTCGCACTGAAGCGGGGTATCTTGTATCGATACGCCCGGAAAGGGGCCGAGAGGTATAAGCAGGTAATTGTACCTCGGTCTAAGAGAGAAGAAGTGCTTAGGCTAGCACATGAGAGTATACTCGGTAGTCACATGGGTGTGGCAAAGACGAGAGATAGGTTAGTAAGGGAGTTCTACTGGCCAGGTGTGTATGGGTATGTAAGGAGGTTTTGTCTGTCGTGTGACAAGTGTCAGCGGGTGGCACCTAAGACCTCACATTGCCCAGTGCCACTAGGAACCACCCCTCTGATTGATGAACCTTTCTCAAGGGTGGCTATGGATTTGATAGGTCTGATAAAGCCTGCGTCAGAAAGTGGTAATCGTTATGTGTTAAAGATTGTTGATTATGCTACCTGATACCCGGAGGCCGTTGCGTTGAAGAACGTTGATTCAGTTACGGTGGCTGAAGCTCTGTTAGGAGTTTGTTCTAGAGTTGGTGTTCCTGACGAAATACTAACTGACCAAGGGACGCAGTTTGTTAGCCAGGTGATGGAAGAAGTGAACCGGTTACTTTCCATTAGGCACCTGACTACTACTCCGTATCAACCGCAGTGCAATGGTCTAGTAAAGCGTTTCAACGGGACGTTGAAGCAAGCTCTAAATAAGTTGTGCGAAGGTCGACCTAGGGACTGGGATCGATACCTTCCCGCGATACTTTTCGCGTACCGCGAAGTACCCCATACTAGTCTAGGATTTTCACTTTTTGAGCTAGTCTATGGGAGGACAGTGAGAGGACCCATGGCTGTACTGAAACAGTTATGGACGGATGAAAAGGCATCCGAGGAAGTACGAACAACGTATCAGTATGTTGTTGATCTCCGTAACAAACTGGAGGAAGTTTGCAACTTGGCCCAGAAGAATCTCTGTGACGCACGGGGACGTCAAGCCAAGTACTATGATAAGAGGGCGAAGGAACGTAAGTTTGAAGTGGGTGACAAGGTGTTGTTGTTGTTACCGTTGGAGCACACCAAACTCCAAGTATCATGGAGAGGACCGTTCGTTGTAACGGAAAAGAAGGGTGGACAGAACTATCGCATCAAGGTGGAAGAAAAAGAGAAGTTGTACCACGTTAACCTTCTTAAACGCTATCGTGAAAGGGAGACACCTACTGAGTTCGTGGTTGCTACAGTTGTGACTGAAGAACCCGACGACAACGGAGGAGTGGCGGAAGTACTTCCTAGTTGTCCTTTGACGAGGAATGAGACCTACGTCGACGTCGTCTTTGACTCAACGTTAACGTCAGAACAACGTGAAGAGGTGGAGGAGATACTCCACGACTACGCAAGTGTCTTGACAGAGAGACCAGGCATGACGGACTTGGAAGAGTTCAGTTTGAAGTTACTGGATGAAACGCCTGTGAAACTGAAACCCTATTCACTTCCTCATGCGAAGTTAGAAACTGTACGGAACGAAATTCGAGCTATGCTTGACTTAGGGGTCATTGAACCAGCCGAATCCGCATATTGTTCACCAGTTGTTTTAGTACAGAAGAAGGATGGTAATCACCGCTTTTGTGTTGACTATCGGAAATTAAATAGAATCACGGAATTTCAGGTGGAAATGTTACCAAATCCTGAAGCCATATTCGCCGGAGTAACCAGCGAAAAATATTTTTCGAAAATAGATTTGTCAAAGGGATTTTGGCAAATTCCAGTTCGTAAGGAAGTCCGTCCTAAACTTGCCTTTGCAACACCAGATGGGAGCTAACAATGGGTAGTCATGCCGTTCGGGGTCCAGAACGCACCCAGTATTTTCACCCGAATGATGAGGAAACTACTAGAGCCTTTGAGAGGGACCGGAGTTTCGAATTTCATGGACAATTTGTTGTTGTCGACAACTACTTGGGAAGAACATGTGGTCTTACTGAGAAAAGTTCTGGAACGACTCAAACAGACAGGGCTCACCGCCCGATCATCTAAACGTCACATAGGATTTCGGAGACCGACGTATCTAGGACACACCCTCAGTGAAGATACATTAACCCCAGACAGTGCAAAAGTCGAGCAGCTTCGGAACGCCGCACGTCCAACTACAAAGACGGAAGTGCGATCTTTTCTAGGACTTGCAAGTTATTATCGTAAGTATGTTGCAAATTTCAGCGCTATTGCTAGTCCGTTGACTGACTTGACAAGGAAGAAGGCTCCGACGAAAGTTATTTGGACCGACGCTTGTGAGAGGGCATTTCAGACATTGAAAGATGGGTTGACGTCTGACGCCGTAGTGAGATTACCAGACGTGACGAAGGACTTTGTTTTACGTACCGACGCTTCTGATAGTGGTCTTGGTGCAGTTTTACTGCAGGAACATGATGGGAACTTATTCCCTGTTGCATATGGTAGTAGGAAGTTATGTCCCGCTGAGCGTAATTATTCAGTTACCGAAAGGGAATGCCTAGAGATTATCTTTGGAATCTCTAAATTCCAGCGCTACCTGTATGGGCGAAAGTTTATTCTTGAAACTGACCACCAACCTCTTGCTTATTTGGCCCAAGTTAAAGTGACGAATGGACGTTTGATGAGATGGTCGTTATTTCTTCAGCAATATCAAGTTCAATTGCGTTACATCAAAGGAAGCGCAAATGTAGTAGCAGATTGAATGAGTAGATTAGTTGATTCTGAGGTGAAGAGGTCACTTCAGGACATGTAAACAATGACTTCAACTGAAACTTCAAAATTTGGAGAGCAAAATCCCAGATTTGACTTTTAAAGAGGGGCCTATGTAATGTGGCGAATTTTGAAGACTTATTAAAACTTAAGGTTAAATAAATTGTGGTTTGAAGTTATCATAGTCAAGCCAGAAAGGTCTTGAGAAAGTTCACTGATATTTCTCTTATTTCATCTCTGAAATATAAAAGGGTCTACGTTTAAGCTTTAGTAGAATTGACCGAGTCATCGTAACGGTATAGTGACACAGAGTACATAGAATTACCGACCGTATCGGATGGAAGAGGACTTTATGTCAAATAATTGATATTCAAAGGAAAGCTAATTGCAGCATATTTTAGGTTGGTGAAATCTGATGAAAGACATGATTATTTGGGGAGAATTTTAAGAACAGTTACTACCGATTGGTCAGTAAAAATTAAGGTGTACATTTTGGGAGACTATGAATTGAAGGGTACCAACTTGCTCAGAATTCTTTAGTTCGACTCTTGCCTTGTGAGAAGACAAAAGGTCCGACTCCTTGGGAAACTTGAGAATAGTGTTTTCCCTCGTAGAAAGGCCAGATAGCTGTCTTAAAAAGGAAGACAGGCTATAGTGCTAAGACGCACGGTTTGTGTGGAAAGAAACAGCATTAAGGTACGCAATTTTAGTTTCCATATAATATTCTATTTCATTTGTTTGGTTTTATGCAAATGTGTTGATATGCTTGTGATTCACGCATGTATCGTGTATTCATTTCGTAGGACTCTGTTGATATGTTAGAGTGTTATGCAATTTAATTCTTTAATTTTACAGTTCATTGATAGAACTGACGGATTGCATGTAATCATATATTCAATGTGTAGAATTCCATAGGAATTTATGATGTAACCCAAAGAATGCTCAAATATGCAGTATTTCATAGGGATTTATGAATCGACCCTAATATTCAATGTGTCATATTTCTTATGATATATGAATTGATTTCCTGTGTAGGATGATATTGTTATCGTGAGTTAATGACAATTGTATATTTATATATGATTTCGCAATGCTTAAATGATCTTGCAGGTTATTGGTTACTGTAGCTAGATTTAGTGGATATTATGCCATAAGTAACTGAACATTTATCTTCTTGGACAGAATTGACTAGTCAAATGTAAATAAGACGTGTAGTAATGTATGCTGGTATACACGGCCGCATTTGTCTGTAGAGAGCACGTGGTAATTTCTAATCAATTGCCGTGCGGCGAGGGCAATGAACTTCGAGCTAAGGTCATTTGTACTAAATATAGCGGTGTACCTTACCGAAATACAGAAATCTGTAAGGACAGTTATTTGTTAAGATCACATTATGTCAGAATTTATGCAGTGTGAATCGCTAATCTGAATACGAACAAAGAGAGTTTATATATAAGATCACATTATGTCAGAATTTATGCAGTGTGAATTGCTAATCTGAATACGAACAAAGAGAGTTTATATATATATATATATATATATATATATATATATATATATATATATATATATATATATATATATATATACAGAGAAGTGGTGGAAAACATAACTAGCTCTCGTAATACTCTCGTATTTAAGGAAGCAGCTTTATACCGAGAAAGGAAGAAGGGAGAATGAAGGAAAGAAGGGAAGTAAAAGGAAACCCCGATGAGTCAGAGGGAGATCCGCATCTAAGAGAGGTCGGAATAATCAGGGGTCGGAAAGAGGACCAAAGCGCACGCATTTGACGTGGAAACCAGGAATAACGGAGACAGAAGCTAGGTGATGCTGTCAAGCGTGGAATTTTACTCTAAATTCACCACTCGTAATATGATGTAAATTGAACACTGCGACTAAATTCTATCAATGTTAATCTGTTGGATTGAAAAGTGAAATTTTAGTTATGTATTAATTGAAAGTGAAAGTTTGGTTATGTATTAATTGATTACATTTATTTTAGTAAATCTGTTGGATTGAAAAGTGAAATTTTGGTTGTGCACTAATTGATTAAATTTATTTTTATTTTATTGGTAAAGGGGGCTCGCACTTGTTTATTTCTTCAATAGCCTTGCTCAGTTATCTGTTAACGTTCCATCTATCCGTCCACACTGGGCAATAACACCGTGGGAGGTCATTCCCTAGTTAACGATCGCCAAATCAATTAAAGAGGCTTTAATGTTTTAAAGCCCCTCGTTACACCGATGAAACAGTATAGCAATGCTTATTATGTTCTCCTAATAAATATTTATTCTGGATTTGTTTCGGCACACATGTACCGGCATCTAGTTTTTCCTTTGATTGTTTATTTCCAGCCCCTCATTAAAGGCAATTTGACTGATATCATTGTGAAAATGAAGGTTGAAAAGCATGAAGCAGAGTTTATGTTGTCTGCAATATTCTTTGTTCATTTGAATGTAATGTTTGTACGTGCTAGTATATAAGACGACAAATTCAGTTCAACATAATAACGAAACCTGAATAAAGTTCTTTGCTCAGATACAAAGTGTACTAGCTTACCAGTCATATTCTGGGCAGAATTTGATCTTGTGCCCTTAACGTTTGGAGCTTGGCTCTCGAACAACTTAACAATCTCGGCATAACTTTCATTCCTGGACACGAATGTTGATAACGGCGTGATAATTATATGATTTCCCAACGTTTTCGACTTAGCATGCCTTCTGATGGCAACGAAAACATTAATTTTGTTTTTAATTTTGCAGCAGTATCACAATTATAGATCCTAATAGTTGTATGAATTAAATCAAAATGCCATCAATATAGATTTTTTGAATTTGCAAGAAATAAAAGCAATGATATAATATATCAAAACCCAAAGCCTAACATTCTTCTGATTTTTATCTTGTTCCTACCTATATCTGTTTTGATATTCAGATTAATGCATAGATGTCATTGCTATCTCCGTAAATTAACTTTGCTTGTTTAGAAATAATGAAACGAATTTTTATATGTAGGCTCTATTATTCTATGCATTTATGAATTTTGCATATTAAAATAAAAAGTTAATTAAAGTTATCAGCTTTCTTCTTTGTTGTAAAAATTTCCTTTGAAGTTTATGGTGTGGAAACTGCCGTGAAGAGTAGCAGTCTTCTGTGAGAAGCAAACCAAAAGTACGGTCTAGCTTCTGTAAGCTGTATAGACTCCGTGCAGAGTAGCAGTCTTTTGTAAGAAGCAAACCAAAAGTCAGGCATAGCTGCTGTAAGCTGTATAGACTCCGAATGTAAGAGGAGCTCTGAGCTCTAAAACGCTTATCATCTGTGTTATCAAATTATCTAACAAAACAAATAAGCTGTTGATTTAAAAATTTCCCCTGAGTTATACACATTTCTGTTTTAGAGAACACTACTACCATTGGGGAAACTCAGTGAGATAGTTTTATTTCAGTTTTGAACTCTGTGTAAAACATGCAAAACTCATGACCATAGTAGAGTCATTAGAAAACACTGAACGCAGATCTCATTTTGATCGTGTCGTCCTCTTTATTGCTACTTAGAAATAAGCCTTGTAAGCCTGGTAATCCAAGAATCAGTCCGAATGACTTTGACATTTTGTGTGCTGACTATTCTCCGTGATGTTCATTATTAAATTAACGCATCTACCAACCAATCATCTCTTTGTTCTTCAGAGTTCTCTCATGCTGGAATGATGTGCTGATAGAAATCAAGGATTGACTGAAAATGGCAAGGGATATAATTCTTGTTTGTTTGTGGTTATCTTTAATGATTCATCATGTAAAATAGGAATGCAAAGACGAAGGCACCTCCAGAAACTGTTCATTCCTGGATTTACAGGTGATTCCCAACTTTTCCGATATCACAGGGTCCGTGCTAGACATGTCATACAACAAGATTTCAACGGTTAGTTTGATAAACTTCAGTGACACAGCGATAATTACATCTCTGAACCGATCACACAACCATATATAGATAATTTACGACTCGTCGTTTCAGAAACTAAAGAATTTGGAAGCATTAGACCTTTCCAAGAATTTGCTTACAGGTGAAAATTTAAAAGCAAAAGTTTTTGATGAAATGGCGAATTTGAAATTGCTAAATCTTGAGAGAAATCCCCTGAAATTTGTCAGACTTGGGACTTTCGATTTCTTCAACCTCGAGGCCATAGAGAATCTAGACTTGTCTCACTGTACCTTCCCCGTCTGATAAATTTGGAAATCAGTTGGAATAGGTAGGACATACCTTACTCATTTACTCTTATTATCATGAATAGGTAGGACATATAATAATTTCCCCTTGTTATCATGAATAGGTAGGACATATTATAATCATTTCCCCATGTCATCATGAATAGGTACGACCGAATTTACTCACTCCCCCTTGTTATCGTAATACTTCAGGTTAAATTTAAAATGTTCTTGAGCATTTGAACTTAATAGTAGCTAATGGCTTGAGACGAATGCATAGTTAATAATGGATTAAACTCTGTATTTTTACGAGAGAGAGAGAGAGAGAGAGAGAGAGAGAGAGAGGATATGTTTAAAGCTTTTCAGAGTCAATGAACTTATGATTAACCATTGGGGATTGAGCGTAGTCTCTGTTCTCATCTAATAATTTGTACATTTCTAATGAAAATGTTTGACAAAGTCATTTACTGCATGGAATGAACTTGACGGTCGTAATTTGAAGTTTCTGTGACCAGGTGGTCCGACAGAAGACAACACAATAACATTTGTTACTGATGATTCTATCACATAGACCAAATATACTTTGTTCACCATGTCATTTGCATCATATAACACAAGTTTGGCCTATTGGGTTCCATGATAATAATCTTTGCGTCACATCAACAGGTTGCGGAGTCTGAATCCCGAGGCCCTTAAAATGATGGGCGACCTTGAGACACTGGACCTCAGCCATAATGACTTATCTGAGATCAGCGGTCTGCCATTCCTGCCTGTGTTGAAGACATTGATCCTTGACAATAACGGTCTCAGAAATGATGATATACGGGAGGCAGTCTTCAAGTCTTCTGACTTTGTGAGAGTGATCTCACTGAGGAATAATGAGATACGGACATTTGAACAAAATAATCTCCCATGGGATCTCGAGGTGATCGATCAGATTGATCTGACAAATAACCCTATCGAATGTGATTGCAAACTGAAGTGGATCATCAACGACGAAAATATTGCCAAGAAAAATGTCACCATCCTGTAAGAATATTGTTTAATTGTTGCATTTCTAGAACTTGGTGTAGTTTTACGTTAATGCGGACATTTATTTTGTCAAGGGGTCAAAGCAAATTTATTACTGGGCTTTATAATACTTTGTACTCCTCTCCTCCACAAGCCAAATTAAGCAAATACATCTCATAAGGATATGCTCATTACGATCTTTCTAATTCTGTTATGTCCAAGAAAATACCGACATAAATAATTGCTTTGGAAAGTAAATCAACATAGAAAAAAAATACTAAGCATTAACAAAAGTGGTTGATTGGAGGCATGGGGATGTAAAGTCACGTTGCCCAATTAGGCCTTGAAGAAAGTAATTTATACAATGAAGTTTCGAACGGAAGGCAATGGGAATATGAATGAGCTGAGTATAATCAATTTGCTTCTTGACTATATTAATTAATAACAATATATAGAAATTGTAATGTTTACTCCATTCTTCTATATATGCATCTTGTTTCATGGTCTTTACATGTAGGATAGCGCCAGAAGAACAAATCTATACTTTTAGAGGCTACGATCATTTTAATTTGTGTTTTCCTTTATTCCAGATGTATATACCCTGAGAATCTTAGAGGGGTCATCCTTATGAAGCTGTGAGAGAATGAACTGATATGCAGTCCTCGAAGTTTAGAAATATTTGCTAGTAACTGGTGCGTAAGTGGCAGCTGTAGCGAGCATCACTGGGATTGTTTTCTGCATCATAGCACTACGGCGCAAGCGTATTCGGACGAAGACGTGCAAGGATGGCGGGTAAGTCTACACCGCTATCTACTCACGATGAGATGTAGACAAAACGCACAGGGTAACCATATCAGAAAATACTTCTAAGAGACCGCGGTAAAGAATTTGATGTGAAACATTTATATTAGCAAGGAACAAAGTGTTTATACGTCCAACATACGCCGGACATAATAGTGTTATGATGTTTTCAGTAACACTTACATTTGCAATCCTGAGAGAGATTGGATGAAACTCTAATCTGAGATATCATGACTGGTCATCGTGCGGTGTATCATAGCCATATTCATAGGTCAACTCTCAAGGGCACAGGCGGGAAAGGTAACTCTGTGAGACTCTCACCTTTCTGGCTGTAACTTTCTGAACCAATAAAGATATTGCCATGAACGTTATTCAGATATACCTTATGACTTGACGGTGTATCACCATTGGCCAAGTCTCGCTACAAACATTCATCATATGTTGTTTGTTGCAGTGTTTGTTTTTACATTACATTTGCTTTGAATGATTTCTTTCCAGCATTAAAGAAATGTATCAATTCATATACATGTCACGGTATGTACAGCAGCTAGCAACGTAAGGACGGTGTGGATATTCCTGATTTATAACACAATGAATTCATACAGCTATTTACAACCGCTATTGAACTGCTTAATAACGTTAGCTTATTCAGTAGATTACACAACTGATCCAGATGTCTTTAGTTTTCCAAAATGAAAAAGGTGAAACTCAACTTCTGCTTCCATCAGGAACAGATTTTTATGCCAGAAATATTGTTTGTTTAAAACTAGGTTAGACTCTAATGTGCGTAGGAAAATAAGGAAAAAGAATAAATGTACATATAATAGTATAATTAAATTTCATTATAAATGCCGCAGTTGTCCATGTGTGGTTTGTTCAAATCATTGTCATTGTCCCAGCTCAGTTGATGTCCGGTGCGATTTCATTTACTACTTACAGTTCAAACAGAGAAAGACTGTCTTTTATCTTCTTCTCATGACCAATAATGTTTCAGGTGTTATGTTTTCTTATTCTACACGCATACATGTTGTAATCTCTCTCTCTCTCTCTCTCTCTCTCTCTCTCTCTCTCTCTCTCTCTGGTTCGAAACAAGGTAATTATGGAAAATGACATGGACCCTTTTTTTTTTTTTTTTTTTTTTTTTTAAACGAACACATAACAGAGTTTTTGTAATGGAATTGGGTCATTATCTATCGTGACATTTTGGGGGCTATTACGGCACTCACTATGAATTTGCAGCCTTCGATAATACTCGCCAAAAACAAACGCTCAGTAACTTATTTTTTTAAGCTCAGGCGTCATTATGAAGAGCTTTGCACTTAGGTTCGTACCTCTTCAGGTTTTGCTTGTGCTGTGATTAAACTTTGATATATGTTCATTTCTGATAAAATTAAATAACATGGAGCCTAACAATGTATATGTTATGGACAGCGAATTGATTTATATAAGTGACCTATACGGTCAGTTGGACGTAGATCCTTAGGGAATATTTTGCCATTACAGCGGATCAAAGTTAACGAGACCCATGTTTTCACTCGTTCTTGCCTGCCATTCTGTTGATAAAGGATGACTGTCTTGGGCACTTGATAGGAAAGGATGGATTGCAACGTAGTATAAGATTCGCCTTGCACCTTGATGCTTATGAGTTACATTATAAGTTTGGACACGATCAAGCACACGTAATCATCCATTCAAATGCGTACTTTTATCCAGATATTCAAGGTTCAGCCACATTGAAGACCTTCATGTGTCAGCAATATTAGAGACCTTCTAGTGTCAGCAATATTAGAGACCTTCCAGTGTCAGCCATATTAAAGACCTTCATGCAAAAAGCTCTACAGAATACTTATTAAAAGTTAAGAAAATAAATTGAAGTCAAAATTAAACTATTATAGGATGTGGGAAACGTGTAAAATATTACAGTTAGTGTCTATTGGCATCTATTAAAATGACAGTAATAAAATTAAAACTTTCAGATATCAGCAGGCGCTGTCTGAATATTCAATATATTTTGCATGACGTGTGTATGATTTGTGTGTGATTTAGATTTTTAACGTAGCTTTAACAATTTTTCAGTCATATCGCTACGATGTCTGCAGTGTGACAGTTTACAGTGATGTCTAGCACTGGGGCATCATGCCGCAGACATGTAGCATCATGTCCCACCCAGTCACATTATCCTGACACCAGGCCGACCAGTCCTAACACTAACCTCTTAATGCTGAGCGCCAGGCGAGGCAGCTGTTCGTACCATTTTTTAGTCTTTGGTATGACTCGGCCGGGGTTCGAACCCGCGACCTCCCGCATCAGAGACGGACGCTCTAACCACTAGGCCACCGGAGCGGTGCATGACTGTATTAGAATGAACAAACATAAAAGCAGAATTTTAGATAAAACAGCATTTCTTTCTATTCATAAGCGAATGAATCAACCAATGAGGCATATATTCTTTCATCCGTTCATCTATTTTTTCTTTCATGTCATTTTATTCATCCGTTTATCTGTCTGATTGTTTTGGTCCTGTATTGTTTGGCTCTAGATATAATACTCAATCGGAAATATATTAGAAACAACATGATGCTTGTAGATGGTTTTAGGTTTACTGGGCGCTGCACGTTTACTACTTTCCGTGGAGTGAAATAATGAATGTACCGATAGACCGCCCACTATAGACGGACCTGCCATTTCTCCGTAACAAATCCTTGTACATGATACAGGCAGCAATAAATGTATATTTGCTCAGGTGGGATAATGTGTTACGCACAGATTACATAACCACATTGGACAGTCTTTTCTTATATGTCACACACAGATTATATAGTCACATTGGACAATCTTTTCTTCATAGTTATTAAGAATTAAACATATTTATATGAACAATCGTGTGTAATAATCATAAAATGAAACGGCCTGCATGCTGCGACGAGTAATTATTCTAAGAATTGGAAATAGTAAGATTTAAAATTTCTCTTCAGACAGACATGCAGAGAGACAACCAGAGAGAGAGAGAGAGAGAGAGAGAGAGAGAGAGAGAGAGAGAGAGAGATTAATTGATTTATGTTCTTATTTTATTGTATAAATCAGTAAAACATTTCCGGTTTACTCCATCGAAGAAAGGTGTTCAGGATTAGCAAATCAGAACTGCATAACATAACTGAAACAAAAATAACCATGGTTTTAGAAATGTCAGATCTATTTAATATTTTCTACTGATTTATACAGAAATGACTATATACTGGTAATATGTTAATTCATAGCTCATTGTTGAAGTTTGTTCAACGTTTGTGCGAGAAAGATCACATAAACCACAGAAAATCTCATTTTTAAATAATATCGGCAGCTAGCCGTATTGACAATACTTAAAATCATATTCACCAATTTGTTACTTGGTAGGACGTGTCAATAATCCGAAAACTACTGACGTATACACTGACAACATAATGTAGTCTGTTATAACTTAAATACAATTAAATAAAGCATTAGACTTAGTGTACATGCTTAGCACGCAGTCTTCATTCAAGTTTTATGTAAATGCAGCACACACACACACACACACACACTTTGATACAGTGGTAAAACAGTAATAAACATTTATGTTAGAAGATTCCTACAACAACAGAAAATTTTAAGTTTAATCACAAATTATAAACACTTGCATAGGAAATAAAATTACGGCTTACGTCATACATATATATCAGTTTCAGATGTAGCCGAGCAGCAGGGAGGGTGGACCCTACCGCCTCGTTCTGGTATTTATTTTGTAAAATCACTGCTTCTACGCGTATTTGTCCGCTATTGTCTTTCGATACGTGTATACACATCTCTACAGACTGTTTGATTATGAAACTAGATAGTTATTCCGCCAGTCCACCCTCCCTGCTGCTATGTGAAATCAAATCCAATAAAATCCTTGTACAGCGAGCTAAACACGCAGCTATCTCGGGTATTATATGCATGGCACAATATTTTCCCACGCGCCGAGTACGTCTATTGGCTGCCCGACTGAGCGTGTGAACCATGTCAGTTTTAAATTAGTGCAGTCGCGTTTGTTATTGTTTGTAAAGTGTGTCAAGCAAGGGGCGACAACTACTTCGGCCTTAAAGTGTGTTTTTTAAAAAAAATTTTGTTGTGGTTGCTCTAACGAGTGTGCGAAGGATAAAAAAAAAAATGTGGATTGCTGTCTCAACCAAAAATTTTATCGAGACCAATGCGATATCTCGATCTGGGGTCATGTAAATTTATCGTGACAAATCCATGTGGGGTCGCCTGAGCGTTTGAGAAAAAGGTTTTAAATTTGTTTATATCCATGTCACCGGAGCACCAAGTACGATGAATATTTTGCAGCGTGTGTGCATCAACCCCATTAAATACCACCAGAAGATTGCAGTTATCTCTGATGACTTTAAGTATCTGAGTTGAATAAGGAATCGATACATCAATATTTTGCTTACGTGTATCTGCTGGGCGATAACACAATGGGACACGTAGACCTGGATATTTCTCTCGATGAAGCAGACATAATCCTTACTGAAGTGAATCACGAACGCATTTCCTTGATGCAACTTTCAGGTCACTTGGATGCCATAACTTCCAAAAATCCTCGTTTGTTGTTTCTGTAATTGCTTTACGGCATGATGGAGCACTGGACGCTATCCGGCTATAGTCGTAATAATGTTTCAAATTCTTTGAACGACCCATCGATTGCCATGTGGTCCTCGATCATTTTCTCGTAATAATCGACAGATTCTTTTAAACAGCAGTGTGGGGATTCGCCAAAAAAAGGGTGGGGGTTGGCCGTGATCGCCGCACATAATAATGGTTGTATTTTTCAACAGCCGTTGAAGAAACGTTTTTCACACGTCCACCGTTGCAGTGCATATCTCATCCCAGATAATAATCTTAGGGCACCGGCACTTTATTCCGGGATAAATTAATGTGTACACTCACCAATTAATTGATGCGTGTACACATTAGTTTATCCCGAAATCAAGTGCCTGTGTCTTAGGGATATATTTCTCGCTCATTCGTTCTGAGATCCAGGTGTCTCCCTTCCATCGAAAGAAACTGTGATAGGTATGTGACTTAACACCTCGTTGTTTCATCTTTCTGGCGAGCTGGTGAGTCGGAGTTAGTACCACCATATCATTGTTCAGGAACAGATTTATTGCACAGGCACTTGATTCCGGGATAAACTAATGTGTACACTCACCAGTTAATACTGGTGAGTGTACACATTTATTTATCCCGGAATCAAGTGCCTGTGATTTATTGCGCGTGTGTTTTCCCGGAACCGCCCGGTCCATTAAGATAAACAGTGTTATGCCTTGTAACAGGTGGCGCTGAGGACGGTTGTGATAACTGTGAATTGCAGTAATATTCAGGTAGGGGTTTATAATCTGCAGATTCCGAATAATCAAGTATAATCTCAGTCTTGACTCGCCAACTACCCCAGGGAGCATTACAGATTCCTATATTACATTCATCTAACAACCCAATATTTGTTTTATCGATATAATATGAATCTGTGGCGACTCTGACAGCTTTATCAGGAAATCTGTTTATCTTTGATATCATATTTATGGAAACATACGCTAACATCGATGAACTTAAATGAGTATATTGCGGTGAATTCACATCATAATAACACACAATAGTGCACAGCTTAGTTCCATCATTCAAGAATACACTCTCTGTGTACGCAAGCGTGCCCTTGCTCTTTGTGTCTTTGATTATAAAATCAAGATCAGCCTCGTCGATAATTAATCGTGTACAACTTCGTCTATGATGCGATGAGGCTCCTTGTGTAAATTTACCAATGATTTTTCTGCCCAAAGTGCACATGAAATAATATTTTTATACACGGGAAAGCGCATCTGCTATTAAAATGTCTTTTCCCTTGATGTGCCTGATGTCAATATTATATTCCTGTAACAACAAACTCCACCATAATAATTTCCGATTTTTGTTTTTCATCTTGTCGATGAAAGTAAGGGGCTTGTGACCTCTAAACACGATAATAAGAGAAGGAGCTGAACTAATGTAAACTTCAAAATGTTGTAATGCCAATATCAATGTCAAACATTCCTTCTCGATTCTTGAATAATTTCTTTGGTGCGTATTTAATTTCTTAGAAAAATAGCACACTGGATGATCAACACCATTTTTATCTTCTTGAATCAATACTGCTACAACCCCAACATCATTTGCATCAACAGTTCAAATGATTGACTGAAATTTGGAGCTGTAACAACTGGTGCACTTTTAAGTATGGCCTTTAACTTATCAAAAGCCTACTAACATTTTTCAGTCCAAAGAAACTTGTTTTTCTTGCTCAATAAATTTGTCAGGGGTTCAGCAATTATGGAACAATTAGAACAAAATTTCCGTTAGTATCCAGCCATACCTAAAAATCACATCAGTTGCGTTTTACTGACAGGCACAGGGAATTCAGAGATAGCCTTGACCTTAGCATCTATAGGTTTAAATTGTCCATGTCCCACGATATGTCCTAGAAATGTTACACAAGCACGACAGAACTCACTTTTGGATAAATTAAATGTCAAACTTACAGCAGTGAGCCTGTCAAAGAATTTCCGAATTGTTGCTAAATGTTCTTTCCAGGTGTCGTTGTAGATGATGACATCATCGATGTAAGCATCACAATTATCTACACTAGAGGTTATCGTATTCATTAAATGTTGAAAAGTACCTGGCGAACCCTTCATCTCAAACAGAATCACTTTATATTGATAAAGTCCGTCTGGAGTCACGAACGCCGAAATTTCCTTTGCTCTTTCCGTCAGTGGAATTTGCCAATATCCTTTCAGAAGGTTAAATTTGGTGACATACTTAGCATTTCCAATGTTATCAATGCTGTCATCGATTCTTGGTAATGATAATGAATCTGTTTTTGTCACACTGTTCACCTTTCTGTAATCAGTGCACATACGGAAAGTTTTATCTGGTTTCGGAACAAGTATACATGGTGAACTCCAGTCACTTTTACTGGGCTCTATGAAATCATTTTCCAGCAAATACTGAATTTCTTTTTCAAGCATTCATGTTTGAGAGGGTTCATCCTGTATGAGTGTTGTCACAGGTTTTGAATTTACAATTTCAACGTCATGAAAAATTTTGTTTGTTCTCTTAGGAACATCTGGAAATAAGTGCTCATATTGAAATAATAATTGTATAAGTTCATTCCGTTCTTGATGTTGCAAATGTGAAAGTTTCTGGTCCAGATTATTCATAATTTCTGAATTTCGAAGATTTGTCACTACAAAATCAATAGAGTCCGATTGCATTCCTTCACTTAAATCCTCAGTTCGTGGGACAGGTACAACTAAATTAATTGCATGATTTACCTGAAATCTCTCTCGATATTCTCCTTTAACATGTTTATGTGGCAAAATTGTTTTGTTTTCGGCTCCCAGGAGTATTCATGATCTAATATAAATCATTTGCTTTTTTTTTCAGCCGTGTAGGGACCATAATACTTGGCCTGAAGAGGATTTTGTGGCATACGCAAGAGAGCCAGAACTCTATCACCAGGTTTAAAACTCCTTTGCTTTGAGTTTTTATCATACTTTAATTTCATTTTTGACTGAGTAGAGTGTAGATTCGCTCTTGCAACCTCACAAGCCTTTGACAACTTATACTTAAAATTGGAAACATAATCTAGAAGATTAAATTCAGTATCTTCATTTGGAAAGAAGTTTCTCTTTCAACAACTTCAACAGTCCACGCACAATGTGTCCAAACACTAGTTCAAAGGGACAGAATCCTAAAGATTCTTGA